>CACRXP010000669.1:0-12243 GCA_902702965.1 Spirometra erinaceieuropaei
TCTCTAATGCTCTCCTTTCTATCGGATTTTTATAATCTGAACTCACTGACAACCTCCATCCAAGTGAACCCCGAGCTAGATGCACCAGCCTGATTGCAAAGATCTGATAAAAAATCTCTGACCTCATAATTTTGTCCGCCAAGTTTTCTTTAACTCAGGCAATGCAGATTTTCGAAGAACTCTAACGAGCACTTCAAAACTGAACAAGTGAAGGACGTAGTGTTTTTACCTCATAGCACCCATTTATTGTAATTTATACACTTTCTGACAAAAATTGTCAGTTAATAATTAAAACGACAGGGTAGCACTTCCATTTGCCCGACTAAAAATATAATCGGATTATCCTAGATGGCTGTGCTAAATGAAATAATTAGACAAAATGTAAATGACTATCTAACTGTAAACAGTTGGCTGTTACAAGACCGTATAAAATTGTGCGACTGGGAAGTTAGTTAAATTGTCGAGACCTATCGAGACTTCTAGTAAGCTTAACTGTCTGGTAAGCAACTAAGTGAATTCTGGAATGATTGTTTAGAAAAACCTGCCGGGGCATAGGCGCCAATGCGAAAGTCAAAATGCTTTAGTTTGGGACCTCGTAGGCCAGTCGGTGGGGGAGTTTGACGTCCTTAAGTCATGATCATTCTGACGCGGGTACGAATCCTACGGAGTTCATCTAGGTTTTCACGATTGAACAGTCTGACAAACCACTCATTTTCCAAAGCCCCTTTTAAAACGGACCTAGTAATTTCATCGTTTCGCAGAAAATAATAAAAGATCAATTCCAAGCAAGAAGCGCGACATACTAGGGAAATTGTTCCGCTGATGACCTCGTTTAACAAACAACAATAATTCTCTATTATATGCTAAAAAATCATAATGGCCTTTCTGACTGACCTAATAAAAACCTAGATCTCTAAGGTTCTCAGTCTTTTCTTTGCGTTTGTAGGCAACTTTTGACAGAAGATATATTTAAAAGGAGAGATTTTATTTCCCACGGTATATTATATTGGAAGTACAAACAGAAACGTTTGCTGCTAGTGGATTCCTAATTTGCTGAATATTAAGTCGTTATTTGATCACAACTTCAACCGCCAGGTTTGCGAACAAAGGCTTTTGCAAGATAATAAGAAAATTGGCGGATGACAGGTGAATAACCAATGCAAACATTTGAAACATTTAACTCCTAGAAATCGTGGTTTCTGAATCTAACTGCGAGTTAGGATCCGCAAATAAGTTTTTGTGATAACCAACGTACCAAGAACTGTAGGTCAGATGTGGTTATGAAGCCCCACCTGAACTAAACACAAACTCCAGCCACGTGTTATACGGAACAAGTGGTAATAGGAGGTTTGTACATGTGAAGCCGGGGAAAGCACAAGCGACGAGGTCAAGTAGTTGTTTGAAAAAGAAAAAAACAATTGGGAGAACGCAATTGTACTTTGGGTGGTCGACAAATAGGTGCCATAACCCCTAGCCCCGACCCTAGCCCTTACTCTAACCCCTAGCACTAACTCCTTACCCCAACCATCAGCCCTTACTCCTGACCCTAACTCCTAACCCCAATCCCAACAATATTGTACCAACCAGGTGAGTCTACATCACCACATCTTACCGAGATGTAGACCAAACTCAAATCCTGCTGTGCGATCTTTTGCAGTAGCCGTTGGCCATTTTGCCTCCGAAAAAAACATATCTGTGATTTTCAGAGAATTTGAAAAACAAAACAAATGTTAAAATATTTATATGATTTTGTACAAAAACAACACACAAACATTTGCCGATACAATATTCTACTAGAGCATTTTTAGTTGATGTAACATACCAGACAAGGTTTATCGCCTGATCAAGAAGATAATTATGTCATGCCTTCGTTTCGGACGTTTTCCTCTTTCTGATGATGTGATTTTACGTTTGGTGTGTGCTAGCTATATAAAAAACTTCCAATATTTCATAACTTTGGTAAAGCATACAAGAAATATGCTATTTTAAAACCTATGTTTTTGCGAACGCTGAAAGTCACAATATGCACACCTACATTTTGAGTAAAACCTTTAGATCAGCGAACTACGTTGGCGCTGAGAACTACTCAGTAATTTTACATAAAATTGCACTATTCTTTTTGCTAATTCTATTCGAACGGCTTAATTGCGGCCGGGCTGTCAACATACGACCTTAAGAATACATTCATTATTTTGTGCCTCTGTTATCAAACTAAAGAAAATCTATTGCGCTTTTAACAATCACATTCCAACCAATACGAAGGCGAAAAAATTACATCAGCTTCCCGCAACAGGTTTTTGTAAAACATTACCAGACTTTGCGCACCTAACCTCGTGTCAAACGTTAAAGTACGCTGCTTCTTGGGAGCACTTGCTCCACACGGCATTTTCATCATTTTTCGGACGTGATTTGTGCTCGTGCTGTCTTATTTAGTTATTCATTTAAACGGACAGGCTTTGTGTACTAACAAAACTTAGATCTACTCAGTTGAAACGAATCTTCGCACTTTTGATATTTAAACTCTTCAAATGAATAGATGGTATTTCCAAATGACGAAAAAGCACTTTGAATATTTCTCTTGTGCTTTTATTTAACACAAGATTGCTTATTACCCTCCGGTATTTTGGTGGATTGATTCATGAATCCGTGTTCATTTGGGCATATTTTATGCGTTTAGGGTACGTGGGGCATTTGCCCCATTATTTGATATAATCGCCTATTTTGACACTCCGTGAATGTATAAAGAAACCAGAAAGGACATTCCAAGTCTGTACTGATGATGCTATACTAAAATAACTGCGAAACCGATCATGACCTGTACGCCTGTATGTCCTGCAGAGTTTCTACATTTTAGATTTTACACACCACTGCGCCTTCATCGGACACTAAACATGGCTTCCATATATTTTCCGATGAGTTTATGGAAATCGTTTACTCAAGCCAAACGGAGTACTTTAGGTGCTGTCGCTCTTGTGGTTCACTCTGCTCTAAAAGCATTAGACAAGGGTTGCCGCGAGTATGCGTGCGCTTTTCTTGATTTCTCCTCCGCCTTCAATACCGTCCCGCGCCCTCTTCTCCTTACCAAAACCTCCGCATGCGGCTCTCCAGGCTGGGTCGTCTCTTGGCTTAGAGATTATGTTACCATCCGTACTCAATTTGTCCAATCTGGCAAGCGGAAATCTTCGACCCTTCCCAATGACTGCGGTGTTCTTCAAGGTTCCATTCTATCCCCTCACATTTCCTCCCTCCACACTGACGATCTAAGGTATCCTTATGACTGTCTTCTGGTCAAGTATGCTGATGATGTGGTTGTTGGACACCCTCTCAAAAGTCAGACACACCTCCAGTCTCCAAAAGGATGATCTTAACCATGTCCTAGTATGGTCGGAGGAAAAGGGTCTTCTAATGAACAACCATAAATCAGTTCTGTGTATTTTCCGACTATGGCTCGCTCCTAGTCCTAAATCCTTGGACATCCTTCCTAACGATATATCCTTTTTCAGGTACCTCAACGTTACTTTGTCATCAAATCCTTCAGTTTCCCGCCATATTGAGTTCTTATTTACCAAAGTTCGTAAACGTTTTCATTACATTCGTCGTCTACGTCCCTAACACACACCTCAATCCTTAGTCTGGCGATCCATCGATGCCTGCATTCTTCCTCTTATCCTATACTGCTCCCGTGTCATTTTTCCTGCTTTGCTAAAAAGGATCTTTTAATTTTGAAACGAGTCCTCCGCATGATCTCTTCTGCTGCTGGTGTTTCTTATCATTTTTTAGTTGGCACTATCTTACAACGACACTTCAATGCGGTCAAACAATTTGCTGGTCAAATTCTAGATAAGTTGATCATTTCTTACATTCTGATCTTATGTCTGCGAAATCTTCCCCCCCCCGATGTGCCGCAGCTTCCGACTTATATCCTGTCGCACATCGGCTTATCGAGCTTCTGTATTGCCATTCCTAGCGCGCTATCTTACGTGTGAAGAGACAGAAATACAGAAGCTAACACTTAAACTATCCTCATAATAATCGTTTCTTTGACTCTTGAATAATCTCTTACTTATTTACTGCCCACAGTGAATGGAGCCAATTTTTTTGTTGAAAATTTTGAACTTACGATTTCAAAATAAAGCGATTTCCTCTCTCTTTCAAAGTCAAACAGATGGAAATAGCAGGTAATTGCTCCTTAAATTTAAAAGGACAAGTGTTAGAAAAGTATATTGTTTGGTGCACTTTCACAAGACCTGTTGAAACAAAGCCGTCTGGGCCATTACGGACAAATAAGAACCGAAAAGCCTAACATATGCAGAGTATAACCAGGATAGCATATACTCATTTTAATCGACCCGAAACGCTAAACATTATTGAAAGGCACATGTGCAGAAATTCACATTAATCCCGTAAAAGCGAAATATGCTGTATTCGAGTAAAACTGCACAGTAAAAATCGCCTTTATGTGTTTTTTACTCGAAATCGGGATTTAAATTTTTTTCCAAAAATATGTCTGCCTCGATCAACTAACGAGCTCCAGAGTAAACCAGTCAACTTGTCGATCTTCAGACCAAAGCGAGGCAATTAAAACTGTTTCGGAGAAATAAAATTGAAAAGTGGAAATTGAATGTATGTGCCCATCGATTTTTTAAAATGTGGCCTTGTTTATCGGAGTATCCAGAGAAGGACCCAGGCATACTTTGGATCTTTATTCTATAGTGGGAACTCCTAGACTCAGGAGGACGCTACGTAATGATATTTTGAGACAGGTCATCTAAAATGAGGCATGTCAGTTTCCATTTTTCTGGATTTCCTTAACATTTCAAGCTCAGTTACAAAAAATACAATAGAAATTACGATTGCAACGCGGAAATAACACTATAGCACCGACGAACTAGAACATATGAAAAAATCCCCTTCGTGATCAGTTATTGTTTTCCTACTGACATATCAGTTTCTCGCCTGTAGAGAACAAAACTACACACACATATACAAAAAACACTTTATATTGCCATAATGCAACAAAAGACAGAGTTAACTCTATCCCAGTCTAACGCCTGCCGAATCGAGAATGCGGCCTCCAACTGGAGAAGTAGGAACCACCGTCACCACGCCGGGCAATTTCACGCAAGACGTTTCTCAAGCGTCCCGCCTCGATAACATCGACATCAGCGTCCTCCGGATATTCGGAAGCATAGGCACGCTTTAGCGGGCCAGCCGAGCGCAGGTCATCGGGCTCAAGGTAAGAGCTGAACGGCCAAATCTGACGTCGTCCGGAAATCATGCTGCCAAAATGACAAACCAGCACAAAAATCAGAAGCCGCATTGATCTCAAGAGCCCTTACCAGGAAGGATCGGTCAGAGCTCTGCCACTGTAGGTTTGAGCGTCGACGACCAACCATGACCTATTTAAATGGACCTGATCAGCCAATAGCGGAAGTACTTTGAGTACGCTTGTCCAATAAGGTAATAAAATGGGGAGCTGTTGGGCAAGAATACTTCGACAATTTGGAAATCTGAACCAATTATAAAAATCACACACCTCAACCTGATCAACCGCGAATGATATCTAGACACGAATAAAGCACTGGGACACAGTTACTTATTGCGACCATTGAACTTTACGATTCAAGAAAGAAGATCAGTAATATTTATGATTGTTTATTAAAAAATTAAATTACAACGACACACGGCTAGATCGCAGTTAGTAGCCAGATCCCGTGTTACAGGTGTTTGGGGGGTTTGCTTTCTGAGTTTTTTTGTGGGACGGCATAAACACATCTGTCCCACTTAATTAAAAAAATGTAAAAACATGCTTTTTAATACTTGTTTAATATAAACTCAAGTCATCTTCACATTTTATACTCGAAGAGGGAGTATAATTAGGCTTGAAAGGAGCTTCTAAGGCTAGATCACAAGTTGGCAGCCAGGCCCCGTAGTACAGGCGGCTGGGGGGTTCCATAATCACATCTGATCCTTTTGGCTTCCGTTTTACGTATGAGGTTAGGATTAGGGTACGGTTAATGGTGTCCGATTTTCGGGTTAGGGTTATGCCATTCAGGTTTAGGTTTTTGGGTTACAGTTAGGAATTCAGTTTACGATTAGCTCTCAGTATTACGGTTACATTTTACAGTTCGGGCTAGGTTTAAGAACAAGGGTTACATTTACGATTTCGGTTAGCGTTAGGGTTAAAGTTGCTGTTAAGGGTAACGGTTAACGTTTAAGTTTAAGGTTTGGGTTAGGGTTAAGTTCGTCGTCCGCTTACCCATTCCTGGCTACCAACTGCGATCTAGCCCGACACACCTTCTAGGTGGCTGTATACTGTAAATAAAACCGACACTACACGTTGATAAAAGATGTGATTCGAAAAACGAAGTTTTAATTGGAAAATTGCAGTTTGGTAGGGCATCTGAAAAACGCCGGAAAAATTGGAGTTTTTTGAAAGAAGAAGTGCTAAACTCCCAGACAATAGAATTCCCACTTTTTTAAGCAGTGGAGTCGAAACAACGTTCGAAGCAATGGCTGAAGCGAAGAGTTTTAAAAAGACCTCACTTTTTAGGGTATTATGAGATTTGGACAGCAAACTAAATAAAAGTGTCAAGGATAACTAGTTTCAAAAACCTGGACAATAGGACGCCAAATTTGGTGGTCTAGGGCTTCATCCGCACAAGGACGAAGGAAAAGGATGACACAGAATAGGCAAGGGTATGGCATTTAGTCCCTGGGAAAACCGAAATTAACTATGTCCTTAATGCCAAATATAAGCATAACTGCAATGGGTTACCCTAATTCCAAACCCGTGAGCCTTTAGGTAAAATTTGAACATAACCGCAACCTTGATTATAGATTGTAAATCCCGGACTAAAATACTAAAACCCTAATTGTAAACCTCAACGCTAACCACAACCGCGAATGCAGATTATAATTCAAACCTGACAACCTGAGCCCTAGGAACAACCCAATCCCTAATACTAAACCTAAACACAATCGTATTCCTAACTCTAATCTTCAGCCCGATCCGGGCAACTTTGACGTCAAAAGCGCTGGTGAAGATCAAGATCCGTGTGCCGCGTGATTCACTTGCCGACCTCTTGTCAGGTAAACAGTTTTGAACCACAGAATAACGTTATCGACTAAGAGGGTGGAAGCTGGAATGGCTTTTCTGCCTTATTATCGTTCGTCAGCCAACCACACCTAAGTCTAAAGTGTCAAACACCTGCGGCTCGACCGAACGACCCGCTGGTTAGAAGTCCACGGGCGGTCGCGATCGGGTATATGCAACCGTAGAGGGGGGCTCATCGAGTTCGCTAAAAAAACTCACTCGTCCCATTGTGCCCTTGATAAGATAAGAAGGCAAATTCTTAAAACAAGGGATTTACGTATCCTATCGTTACCCACAAAATATAAGGTAAAGAATTTTCTCTTGTTCGGAAAATGATATGGGCCGTTCAAAAATGTGTGGCAGACTAAGGTACGCAAAGAAAGATCGTTGTAGCTGATGGATGATTTTCGATAGGCACCATAGACTGTATATGCTCGAAGATGTTCGTCGCTCAATAATTTCTAACCCTTATAGGGCATGACTAATACTCATGCTTAGAGTGCAAACGACAACCTGAGATGGTTAATTACCCCTTCGTCATGACAGGCGTTCTTGGGATAACTGTAAACTGTCTGTGGCCAAGTCGACTTACGCTACTACAGTAGGCTTTTTCGACTCAGAAAAGGTATTCAATGCGTCATTGATAATTTTAAGTCATCGGTGGCGTTGGGTAAAGAACAACTTCTTCATTACTCTGAAATTCGGTCGTCGTGACCGAAGATGCCAACAAAAGGATGGGTGGAAGCGCAGAGACTTAAGCGTGAAATGGTTTATAGTGATAGTAGACTTGCATTGCGTTTACCGCACTCTCTCCTCCTCCACCTAGGTCCGGTATCAAGACGGTCTAGAAGGCCGGAGAGGACGCCAGTGGTTGGCGCGATGCAATCCCGCACCGAGGCATGTTACCACGTTACTTGGCCCACAACGTACACTGATGAGGATTGGCGCGGCGTGAGCCGGCACCTGGGCGTGCCTCCACTTCTCCAATATTGGCACTTGTTATGGATGCGCATTCCCGATGACTCCTGCCGGATCGCGATCTGGTCCCCGTGTTGCTACAGCGCATCTTCTGCGTAACCCACTTTAGGGGCAGAAGACACACGTACACACACACACACGAAAGTTGGACCGTCGTGACTGACTATGTCCACCGTGTACTCCACATCAGCATAGCAGCAGCAGTGACGGTGACTTGCGCGTGAGTACGTCTATAGTGATAGGAGATTTACGCAATGCCAATTCATATTGACCCAACTGTGAAAAACTCGGCGCATCGGTGGGATTCGAACCCACGCAGTAAGGGGAAGGCTTTAGCGCAGTCAATGCTCTAACTACTTGAGCTAGGAGGCCCCGCCGGACAACTCGAGTTTAATCACATTTGGGTCAAGTTACCCGCCCAACCTACTGCAACGTCTGGAATCCACCAAATCGGATACAGTAAGTTGACTTCCCAAGCAGGATTTCCTAAGTAATTCACCTAGAATCCACCAGATGACTACCAGGCTCGATAATGAGCAATGCCGCTTGTCCGGCACCGACCGCACTCACTCCTCCCTCTCCTCCTCCACCTGGACCCAGTGCCAAGACAGTGTCGATAAGACCGGAGGCGGGGTAGGTCACAGGTGAATGGCAGGTCGAATCCGCATCTTAGCGCTCAACCTTACACCTCTTGGTGCGCATACCAAAGGACCAGAATTTCAGCCGACAACAGCAGCATCACAACGAGTCAGAAAGACGCGAATGACTGAACAGCTGTGCTCACGACCTGGCCGGAACGCAGAAGTAGCTACCGGCAGCGAACGGGGGGCGAGAGAACTGTCGGCGCGCAGCAGGCAGGGTTTGCTGATCATGGCATAGCAGACGCTTGCACACTCACACAAACACACACACACACAAAAACGACAGTGAGGGCTGTCGCAAAAGACGACGTCTGTCACACGTCTCACAGATAGGGTGGTGCGCATGTGGGTTAGTTTATTGTTAGGTGGACTTGCGCAGCGTATAGCGCACTCTCTACTCCCACCTCTCTACCCCGCTGCGGCACTGATACAATGCTGGAGCGCAGTGACTTACAAAATTTAACAGCCCGCCCACGCATATTACACACAACCAGGTTACCGTTTTATTAGTACTTGATTACAAAAAGACGATTAGTATCACACGTATATGAGAGGCCTCGTTAGGGAGTGGTTTTTAAAGCCTGATCATTGATTTTATGGAAAATCCAAGACTACTGATAACGAGTCTTAATAGATTCAAACATGTCGTCTTTTAATGGTGGGGAATGCGCTGGTCGAAAGTTGGACTATACACACTGCCCCACTCCCGCTACGTCGGCCGATAGCTAATGAACCCGGCACTTAAGTACTATTACTGGTATGTATACTCGTTTTCTGATTTCATGCTGTTAACCGAATGGTAAACCCAAAATGAATGACAGCGGCTCTTTTTTGCTTCTAAATTTTATTTTTCCACGGCCTTTTTATTTTTCTTGCACTGCGGGTGGCTTTAAAGGACAACGACAGAGAAAGATATTTTTTAATATCTTTGGTTATTTTTTCATAATAATGTTAGCATGTCCTCAGCAACAAAAAAACTCTTCTCCTGTATTTTTATTGAGCCGATTTTGCAGAGCACATTTAAGCATGTGTGAACCTTCTGCACATCTCTCCACATAACATGATAGAAATTCGTTTGTAGAATTTAAACAGTCATTATAAAACCTTTGAGCATGACTGCGTGTGCAAATGTTTGCAGAAATAGGAGATGCTGGTCATCTTACGTTATAATTACATGGCGGTCATGAAATATCACAAAAACACGGAAGTTATCAAATAGCATAAAGGCGTTTGAATATGAGTCTGGAGCCGTTCGGGTCAGACTAATGAAAAGGGCCTTGAGTAATACATCGCGGATAAAGTAGTTTGGCATGCCCGAGTAATCGGAAAATCCTGCTCATTGGGAAGGAACTTCAATTACTGATGTTTAGTTGCTCACACGTACTAGTGTAAATCGAATTAATAGATCATGTACTTCCGCAGATAGACGCCCGATGCTGTAAATATCTCCCTCAGGGTTTTAGTGAAAGTCCTCAATTGTAATATTCAACTTGAAAAGTAGAATGAGAAAGTCCAAATTTAGATTTAGCAGATTAGACTGTCTTTGCACGCCAAATGAGATTTACTGTAAACAGTAAAGTGATAAAATGAAGTCGTTACTGCGACCGCATTTGGTCTCGGCTTAGGCATGCTAACTTTATCCCACCAAATCTCTAGAGTCTGTGTCGGCAAATAAAATGTTGCAGTACAGACTCGAAATTTTCCTGATATCTGGCTGAGGGCTACCCTTAATGTCGGTTTATATCTTCTTGATGTCAAACGGCGAAGCGAACCGGTCAAAAACTGTCGCTGCCGCCTTCGCAACCTCATAGACATCCAGCAGGCCTTTCCAGCGACGGCAGCTTCTGATTACCGGCCTGGAGTCATTGGTTTTAAGCAGCTTGGCAAGGTGTTCGCTATCGGAAGCGCAACTGTGTAAACGACGACAATGATGACACCTCCAAATTTTGTAAGCGTTTTTTCTTAATGGGATATGCCAGAAAATGAAGGCGAACTCCCTAGTAAGTTAATTTTCTTTTTCGAAGGGCCTCAATGGAAGCATATAGATCTTTTAAAATTACTTACAAAAACACTCTGGACATCATATCAAGGGAATACTTGCTTGTTTTAGGCGTAAATACAGTTTTCAATAACGACACTCGAGTACTTATCCCAAAACCACCAAACAAATATGTTAGCAGAACTTTTAAAACAAGTTGTTTGCTAATAAGGAGTCCAAAACTGTAAATTGCATTGCCAGTTAATATAATTGTCGAATATTTTAGCTAATCCAGGATGCCGGTATATATAGAAAACCACGCTTTATTTAAATAACATATATAAAAATTAAATGTATTAAGAGGTTGAAGAGTTTCTGATTTCTGAGTAGTTGGAAACACAGTCTGCGGTTGAAATGGTCTTTAGCGTTTACAGTCTACAGGGTGTGCACAGCAGATATGCTATCCTAAGGGATGTTGACTGAAATTCTGGAACGCGTTTTGAGACCCCAAAACTTACTAAGGCGGGGTTTTGGTATTATTTGATATGTCAAAATGCCAAGCTATTTCAGTCTCATCAGAATGTTGGCTCCTTATCGAATACCTGCTCAGGCTACGTTTCGCAAAAAATGACTGCACGTGTAGCCAATGGGACGTGAGCGAAATTAGTAGACGGCCGAACAAACCAGCTGTAAATAGCAGGAGGTGTAAAATATATTTTGATTTCTTGAGAATAATTTTATCACGGAAAATATCAAAAGCTGCGAGGCTGGGAATAACAAGCGGTTTATTTTCAAAAGCCCTCCCTGATTAACATCAATAATGAGGGTTTGCATCATAGCAAAATACTGAGAAGAGGGTAATAAGTAGCTGAGGATGAGTAGGTGGTTTAAATACTGGGAATATCCAGCAATAAAAATACCTACATCTACGAACACTGATCTGCTATCGGTAGCCTGGGATGAACAAATGCTTTGGGTGGCATGATTTTTCAAAATAGAAGGAAACGGTCATTTCACAGGCCGTTAGTGAAAGTCCTTGGTACGTTCAGTCTCATAAAACTGCAATCAGGAGTGTTAAAGCTTATGTACATCCAACTTATGCGTCAAAATAAATGCTACTTTTTAAAGAAAGTACCCATTTTTGTCCTATAAAGCAAACAGTCGTCGCTATATGACATTGCAGTTAGATCCATCAGGCAACTTAACGTGTTGCACCGAAGCACAGCCTAGCCAAACGTTATATTTTATGTTCGATTTTAGATGTATAGAATGTATTTTCATGCCATGAACGTGGTAACTATGAAATTAAAGATACAATAACGTCTAATAGTAGTGTTTCAATGGTGTCAGCATCTTAATGCCATTACATACTTAATTAGTGTAATTTCATGTATGAGGGCTTGCCAACTGCCTACATTCTGAGTGTAAATTACAAAATAAGTTTCCAGAGTTTCTTGTTATTCTTGATTCTTTTGAGTGAAATAAGATGGGGTTCAACAAGAGACGCCGGATTTTGCTAAATTTCACCGACGTTAACGTCGTGGAAAAAA
>CACRXP010000669.1:14386-27242 GCA_902702965.1 Spirometra erinaceieuropaei
TGCAACATTCGTTGGCAATGTGCACCATCGTAGGTTAGTTCCGAATTAGGCACCGTCCGGTACACCTACGTCAGACATGGAAGAATTATCACTTAGTGCTGGCTTATGAGTCTACTTTCTGGTTGTGTGGATTTAATTACTCCTCATAAAGGAGGATCAAAAGTCCTCTACACGTGCCCCGCAAGATACCGGATGTCTGCATAATTCCGCACCTAAGAGTTCAATCCCAGCCCTACATTTCGCGACTGCGATAATATCTGAAACACCCGGAGGATTATCGGTACAGACTAGTGTCCGCACGCTTACTTACGCTGCTTACAGAGTATGCGACATGGTCCGCACATGTAGCAACAGGCCCTTCTATAAGGACATGACAGGATACACGAACTACCTCTAGCAAAATTTTTAAAATCCCTTTTCGAGAACTTGGAGGATCGGTACACCTTTAATGTCGAAACAAGCTCCTTTTCCAGGCGCCATCTTTGCAGACCCAAGTTCTCACAGAACGAGTAAGTGCACCCTCCCTGGGGAATACAACTGAACTTACACAAGCACACAAAACTGACTGACAAGAAATACACTACGTGGAAACTGAAATTTCCTACGAGTGATTTACGCAAGGAGGCTCGGTAGATGCTCGACTAGAAGGCAGCACCGATATGCATGAACAAAGCGAGATTACCTTATGCTAGTCGGGACCGTGAAGTCAACGATTTCGGCGCATAATGTACGCCTAAATCCACTACCTGCGTTGCCTCCGACGAAACTGGGCTACTAGGGTATTTCCCACCCACGAGTAATTCGATGCATAAAGGCATATACGCAGGGGAAGGCCGGAGAAATAATAAGTCAGCCTGCGCCAGTCGCCACACAAGAGTGGTCATGTCTCGGGAAAGCAACTCCCCCGGACTGGACAGTTGGTGCGAAAAGCAAATATCAACTTGGCGAAACCAACGCTGTTGAACTAAACTGCAGCCGCAGGGACGCGGACATACGGCAAACACGGTTCTCCGAATACATCATCACGATCCATTAAAGGCATTCTTGCGCAGCAGGACAGACTGGACACTTGCCTGCGCGTGTTCTGCCCATGAAACCTAATAAGAGGTGACGCGCAAGCGAATTAACCCGATCTCAGCAGATGAGCTAGGTTCGACCCAAGGAACGTCACTAAAAGCGTCCATTCAAGAAAGTGTGGATTGAAGGGGGCGGACGCAATGAATTATTGGAAAAGTTTGAATTTGAGGACACTAAAAACGGTTAACCATCGGGTTACGGATAAGAAAATACACACGAAACTAACCCCGCGAGCAAGCCTATCCTCCCGCTTCCTCAGTTCAATATTCTTCCGCCTTTCAGCCTCCTCACGCTTAGCTTCGTATTCTTTTCTTCGTTCTGCCTCTCGAGCTTGGTCCTGTTCGCGCCGACGACGCTCCGCCTCCTCACGCTCCCTGGCTGCGCGTTCCTCAGCAGCCCTCGAAGTCCACTGAGACTGCCGCTTTGCCTCGAGCATAATCTGAGCGGCCGCAGCCTGCTTCTCAAGATACTCTTTATGTGATTTTTGCTCCCCTGGAGCGGTCTCCACGGTCACGGAAAAGGAACTCGAAGCACTCACTGCGGCCGACGAGAGGTCAGGCATGGACTGTGACGCTGTTGTCGACTGTTCCATAAACGAGGTTGAGCTTGCAGCACAGGAAGTAACCACTGGTGGGTTTGGTTGGGTAACCGTACTAAGCTCGTTAACAGGTCTCTGCTTAGTTGAAGAGAAGCCGGAACTGGCCCATACAGGCTGAGGAAAGTGACAGGTGGTCTCTGCCTCTGACTCCGAATCAGAAGAATCGTCCGCTGCACGAGGCACAGTCTTACGCTCCTCTACGGCAGCGTTTTGAGAAGCTTCTCTAAAGAGGGTACAAGAAGCCATGCTTACGGAACGAGTGCCATCATCGGGAGCGCGGGAGGCGCCTATTTCTGCGCGAACCGAGTCGGGACCACCTGAACGGCTGCGTGGTTGCACATCGTACTCGACACCCATACCTGCCGCTGAAGGGCGAGCGACCGCATGAGCCTCCACAGCCGGAGATTTTCTGTGGCCCTTCCCGTCGCCTATAAGTGAATTAAGAAGACCGGAAGTGCAACCTTACTGGCTTGCTACCGCTGTCTTTTTATTGTTCATATGACCACACGAAGCCCAAAGACAATATAAAAAAGAAACAAGCTTAAGTTATTGTTTTCAAAGCTGTACAAAATGCAATTCAGTAAAATGTATACAAACGTTTCCGAAAAAAAGAATTCGGAAACGGTAAACTGGAGAACTTAGTTCGATCGACAAGGAACACATATGATACAGTAGGTACATGCGGCTAGAGCCAGGGATGGTGAGAGGTATAATGAACAAAATGTGAAGCTCGTAGAACCTTGCGGCCGCGCCCGAAAAAGAGACGAGTATAGCCGACTATTTTCATAGCAGCGTAAGAGACCACGCAAGCTTGTGTTCAGAGATCTCTTAGTATGGGACGGGGCATAGTTAAAACGTCTACACTATGCGAGAAATTGCTATGCAGTGCACGGGAATTTCATCGGGACTCACTGTCCGCTTTCGAGTCAGACGAGTCACTCTCGCTTGAGCCTGTTGTAGATTCAGAATCACACGAACTTGAAGATGCACTCAGCCGGTTTGAAGATTCTGGAAAGGGACGTTAAGTTGGAGGCAAAATGTAAGGTAACTTACGATTTTTCTTTCCTTGCTGCATGGGATGATAGCCACCTGCGTTCATGGGCATCCCGCCGATTTGCCTTAGACGGGACTCCAATTCCTCTTCCTTCTTTTTCATCGACTCCTCGCGAGATTTTGACGGTGGTGCCCCAGAACCACTCTTCTTCATGTACTTCCGTGCGCTTGATTTTGCTTTCTGAAGGACAGAAGTTACATAACGTTCCAACTCGCGAAGGGTAGAGTGCTGCAGAGTTTCGAAGTCGATCTCTATTTCATCGGGATTGCAATCCCTGTGAGAAGGCTCCCGCTGTTGTATAATTTGCACAACGCGACCCAACTTCTCTCCAGGGAGTTTGTTAATGTCAAGACTAAGCTGGCGCTTTTCATCGTACGTCATTGGGCGGACACTAGCCTCGGTGGAAAATTCTTCGTCTGTGGCATAACATGGCATTGGTAAGGTATTCTGAGTCGCGGCGATAGCGGGTGCCATCTGGGCTGAGGGCCCAGTCTGTGGGACGCCCGTGGCCGAACCAGCGGGAGGGTAGGCAACTGCATCTTTAACCGAAGTTATTATATGTCGACGGACTTACTTTGGGCCCTGCGTTTAGTTTTCGGTTGTGACTTAGGCTTCCTAGTGGCAATAAATTCATGCGCAACCAGCCATAACTTACCTGTTGTTGAGTTCTTCGTAAGTTTCAGGGACTCCAAGTCGCGAATTACCGAAAACGGCACCTGCGTTCACATGGGTGGCAAACTGCGCTCCGTATGACGGAGGATGAGCCACTATTACGGGCACATTACAAGAAAAGCGGCGATACCTTTCTTAGGCAACTTCGGCGATATCTGATCGCTTGAGGCACTCAGACAAGAGAGAATAGAGTTCAGAGTCTCTGCAGACCTCTGTAAATCCTCGCCAAATTTTGTAAACTGTGCGATAAGTCGCTGATGGTCCTTTACGGCGGTCTGTAGGAGTTGCTGTAAACCCTCAGGAGTACGGCAGTCAACAGCGTGGTTGAGTTCCAGATCATCATCCGAAATCTTGGCAAACTGTTCTTCGAAAATGCCTTGCAACATTCGACCGACATTAGCAACTTCACTGTCCTCGCCATTGTACTTATAACAGTTAGCAAACATAAGCCTAATGTCCGCCGCAAACTCGTTCTTGCTTGAATAAACGCCACTGTCTAGTTTTGAGCGCACAGTGCTCAGATCCATTGGGTGTGTAATTATATCATGGTAGTCATGCAATGCCAGGCCCTCCACATCTACTGGTTTCAGGAAAAGCTGGTTTAAATGCTGCAAACAAAAACAGCAGATGGGTAAGAAAAACCCACAAGTACCCTATATCTTGCAGATGATATCTCCTTAAGTAAATTGCTGCACTGTTTCAGCGGTTCACTGAGACGGGGACGTTTGCCAATCACCCGCTCCTCAACTTTCACCTTCTTCGGCTGACGGCGATCCCGCGAACCATCCACCGAGTGAGGCGTTGACGGAGACTCATCAACAATTGATTGCTCTGGCTTCCGTTTCACCGGCTTTTTATTTACAGTGGAAGTAAGAGGTCCTTGATGAGGGGCAAGGGCCACGCCGGAAGGTGTAGTGGGTGCAACAATCATAGAACCATTGTTCATCTCCTCTTGATTGTTATTGACTGTCAGCGAGATGTTTGAGTCACTGGATCGATTAGACATGAGGGAACTCGCTGTTTGATTGTGGTTGGGTTTTTGCTGGGATATCTCCACCTCGGGGAAAGGCATCCCCGTGAGGCGATCGCGCGTAAGACGCTCCAGTTTAACGGCCATTGCAACAACATCGTCACCAGGCTTGTTGAAAATGTAACAGTTGCGAAACATCGTAAAAATGTCGTCAAGGCACTCTGACGCACATTTGTAAAATTTTAAGTTGAGCCTCTGCTTGATCGTACCGAGGTCCATTGGATGTTTGATAATTTTCGGGTAATCCTGTGACGATAACTTAAGGCTGCAGGCAACTTACAGGTAAGTTGAGTTTCTGGTGGTCCACTGGTTTAAGAAATGGCCAGACCAGTTGGTCCTTCTGTAGAGCCGTCACGACATGCTTCTTAATGTACTCCAATTGATTAGTCATTATTTTAGTGGGTCGCGCCTTGACGCCGTGTATGGCGTCCATGTTTAGAGCCAAAGGCAGCGCAAATACGCAATACCTACAATTCGAAGGTGGGTCAGATAAGTGCCAATAAGAATTTGATTTTGAAACGTAAATAATACTACAGATCTTTTAGGGCGAGTCTGTCTACAGAAATATTTCCCGTCAACCCGCACAAGCGTCCTAACTGTCCACCTACTGCGACGCAACATATACGCAAATGCACGAAATTTTCTCATACGAAAGATTACACTAATGCATGTTTTTGCTTCGTGAAGCTTGAAAACGCAAAATACTACACAATAATCCTGTTCAAATCATCGGCAAAACAAAAATGGCGAACCGAAAGCAACTTAACCGGACCTCCCGCTACCGACTCAAACAATCATCAAGTGAGTGATCACGTCCTATACTCAGTGGTTCTATGTTAATGTATGAATAGCTTGATGGGTATTTCTATTTATTTGGTCAGTAAAGTGAGCAAACAGAGACCTTCGGCCCTTCGCCTGAATTATGGTCCACTTTCGCTTTCGTTATCCGCCCGTTCAGCGCTGTCTCTCAAGCTGAAATGGTCATGTGATTATTCCGATTCCACTGCGAAGAGCTCATGTTCTGCAATTACGTGTGCTCCGTAGAGGACTCTTCCATAATGCGATCAATTAATATTAAGCGGAGACGTACGTGGAATGGTCTATGTAGGCAAGAAAATTGGACTGCTGAAAGCACAATAATACACCTATTGCTGGACGTCAGAGATCGACGACCTCGGACATGTGAGATAGAATACAAACCCTCCGATTGTGAATAAGTAACATGCTCTTGTTTAAAAACTCAGCAAGGCATTACACCGAGGTAATCCTCGGGTCGCTTAAGAGAAGGCAGATGTGAATTGTTACGGGTAATACAGCTATGAGAACTAGGCGCGGCCGTTTTGTTTGTCATCATATAGTCATATAATAGCAAAAGAAGATGACACAAAGGGTAAAAACGCGCAGGCTTATGGAGGAAAGCTCGAATACTATAGCAGTCAAGTGACTAATCAAAAACCCACGGGCTTCAGGGGAAATCTGACACTTCATAGAAGACGACAGAATCCAAAACAGGTTCATGATTCTATCATGGCCGATCGCCATGCCAAAAAATGTTGGAAGGTTATTTTGCTTTCTTTTTTAGGAAAATTTGAAAGAAACATCATTGTATAGCAGTTTGAATGGTCAGAGGAAAAAGTGGGAACGAACGCTGAAGCATAGGCTGCACGCAGGAGATGGTAAAGGCAGTGGACGGTCCCCATTTTTGGATATAAACAACGACTCGGAGGATTGGCAAGACTGTTTAACAAATTCTTTGCTTTGCCAATATACAGGAAATGAAGTAAACTTATGGGGAACGTCCTTGGTTATTTTGAAGAAAATTTGCAGTTTATTCCTGTGCAAGTTCTACATTGTAGATAATAACTTCTTAGGAAATTAGCAGAAGTTTTGAAGATACCTAATAAGCGGACCTGTGTTTTTGTCGGTAGGAGCAAACTTTGTTTGAGACTAGTCTTGGATTTCGAACCCCTCGAATCCCTCGAAATCTTACTCTCTGCCTTGGTGTGGAATACACATTGTTTTGAAATAATTCACGAGGGAACAGCATATTTTCCCATTTTCGGGAATATTTACTCGAACGCGACAATTTTGTGACTTTCGAAATACTCCTATACTGTGGATTCTATCGTTCCCCATGGGTCCTCCCTACAAGAAGTACAAGCTTCGAAGTTTACTCTTTTCCAAAATCAACTTCGGCGTTGTGCTCCTTAAATCTTCTCTCGCCAGTGGTAGGAAAGATTGCAAGAAGGGCTGAGTCGTTATATGCTTCTTACAAATCTAACTGCTGAATATTATTGCCGCGTCATCCATTTGCTTAATAAGAGTTACAAACTAAAGCCACCCCTGCAGAATCGACAAGGATACGGAAAACACTGGCATTTACAATCCTTATAAGCGAGACAAGTGTTCGGTGTCACCAGTGAAATTCGGACTTTCAACCTTCCAGCTGGCGACCAACGCGTCGTACCGCTCGGCAACAGTCGCGCTGGCGAGTCAAAAATAGCACATAAACAGAAAATCTGTCAACGTTTGGAAATTACGCAAAAGTTTCTTCACGATCCGGCTGGAACCCACACATATAAGCGTCAGGGCGAGAGCGAGTGCCTCCCACCCCACCTGCCAGCCGTTGAGTAATAAAACATAATGGAGTAAGTATCAGATTTTGCTAAGATGACTGAAGATGTGGATATTCCGCTATTAGTTTACTCTCTGCTATGCGTCCAAAAAGTCTGCTAAACTTAATGGATGGCACTTTCGAGGACGAAAAGTGTACATGGTGCTCAGTTCGCTCAGGAAGGTTTGAGAATGGCGGTGATAGATATCTTGAAGAAAGAAATGGCATATTTGCAAAATCTAGTAGCTGCCCAGATGAAACGAAAACACGAAACGCACCAAGGATTCCAAAAACTTGAAGTATTCGGACATAGCTTCCCTAGATACAGCTACAGTTTAGATAAAAGACCTCGTTTACGGGACTTAGTACAGCAGTCGAACTTTCTTTCGTCGTGCACTTTGCTCCTCTCATTCAGTTCGGACAGAATCAGCAGCATTCTGCGTACATAACTCAAACGCTTTCTCGTTGTAGGATGTTTCACTAGATGGCGATGTCGAAAACTGTGTCACATTCGAAGGGTAGAATAGGGAGAAGTCGAAGATTACACGTAAATGAAGTACAGTTCAGACCGAAGCTCCTTTTCGGCAGAAGTTTAAAGGAAATCCTGGAAAAGCTAGAAATATTTCTTCTTCCTTATAGACAATACAGAGGGGATATGATAATGACCTTCAGGATCGTCCGAGGGCTAGACTGTGCTCTACAGTTTGACGATTTCTTCGAACTGTCGCGGACGATCGATCTTCGATGCCACCAATACAAATTGAAGATAAAGCATGCCAAAAATAAAGCACGGGACAAATTCTTCTTAGCGGAAAACCTCGATACCTTCAATAGAGGATTTGATAAACTTATGCTTAATGGTAAAATATTTGCTCGAAGGCGACTGGCAGTGTCCAAGGGGCGCTATTATAAACCTATTCAATTCTATCAATGACTGGCATAACTTTTATGTAAATATCTGCATGCTTTTCATCCGTCTATCTTGAAGATATGTGGAGGATATTATTTTAACTGGTTTTTCTGTGAGACCTAACGATTTTGGCCTCTGTTTTTTTATTAAATTTCCTTAAATATAGGCCTATCCATTCAGAACAACCTGTCGCCATCTCTTTCTGCGCTCTGCTTGTGTCTGCATGTTGATCACCTGTCGCACTCTGCAATTCTCATTTTGTGCATTCGATTTCTCTCTGACTGTGTGATTTATTTTTACATCGTTAGCCCCTAGCTCAAATTCAGTCAACTTGTCTGCCAGAAGTTTTCTTAATCACAACATGCCTCGAGACGAGATGATAGCAAAAGTCGCAGGTCGGCGTAAGCTGTCGGTCTCTGTAAGTAAGCATGGCTTAACTAAACCTAAGTCAGAAGGCTTTCCTAAATCTAAGTCAGATGCTATTACTAGTCAGCCGTCACCCGCTGTAATTGGTCGGCAGCTTAATCTGTCAGCACTTGACAACTGCAATGACTTGATGCCAAAGCTTGACACTTTGCTGTCAATTCCTGGAAAATTATTCGACGGCAACATCTCCGATATTTCCTCTGTAGAATGTAGGCGTCTCTACTAACTTGTTCACCGAATCGCCAGTGAATCTAGTGATAGACAATGGCGTTCTAAAACTTTCTATTAGAAAACTGTTCCTCGATCTGCTCGGCCAATTGATGTTGCCACCAATTTCCTGTATTCATGAGGTTTCAATTACAAAATAGTCGACGCTAAAAGTTTGTCCTTCCGTAGCAAATATCCACCCATTTTAGTAAAAATATTTTCATCAATCGAAGTTGACACAATATTTGCCGATCGAGATCGTGTTAATGCGTACCTGGAAAATGCAAAATTTTTCCTTTGTCATGATCTTACTCCTATGGAGCGGAGAATTGGATCTCTATTCTCACGTAAACCCACTGCTTCTCAGTCTAATGCTCACCAACTCGGTCATAATACAAGTGGCCGTGACGATTCAACTTGTTCTACTCCTGCGACATCTGACTCTCTCCTTTCCCTTACTCCTACATTTCCATCTCACTCCTGCCACTTGACGCATTTGCCTGACCCTAAACTGGCAGCAACAGCAGCAGCAACAACAGTCCCATTTGTCGTCTTGTGTCCTCCGGATAGCTCCGCTGGGACTCATGAAAGTCCGTCTACATAAGCTAGACCGATAACTCCCCTGTTCAACAGGGTACGGCTAACTCCACAGTTAAGTCACCCGTGGCTTGGCGTCAGAAAGGTAAGACTCCAAAACTGTATCAGACTCCGACACAAAAGAAAGGTAGTACAGTTCCATTTAGGGGTACGCCGTCTTCTCTTAGATCTAGCAAGTCTTTTCAGCCCAGCACGTCTGCAAACCCCGCAGCTCCAATTATAGTCCCAAATAATTCTCTGTCCTGCCTACCGGTTACTTATCAAAGCCATACTATATATCCAGCAAATAATTTATACATGAATTGCCCTAAGTCATTTATGCCCCAAACTAGGTCAGGCTTCCCACCACTTAAGGCCAATTGCTCTCAGGTACGTCAACCTACCTCCTTTGACTTCCAACCTAGACCTGGTTTCTCACCCTTTTATTATTATAGCTGCCTACCCTCCCCCACTAGCCTCTACTTTCCTTCTAGGCTCCCCCTCCTCCCCTTCCTTTACAAGTTAACTACCAACAAGCCTATTCATGTTCTAACTCCCCTAGCATTCCAATGTTTGAAAACTATATCCCCACATCCTTTAGGTCTCATACTCAGCCTTCTCTTGCTGACTCCCTGTACGCCAATAACTCTAGATAAACTGGTACTTACTCTCTAAGTATCATTAATTCACAGCTTATATATCCGACTGCAAATGTTTTTTTAAATACTGTCGACAATAGCATTGCCGTTCGAAACACATTAGATATTATATTATTGGATGCCAGGTCTGTTATAAACGAGATGGCCAAAATCAGGGCCATTGCCCTCGAAATGACGCCTGATATTATATGTGTAACGGAATCTTGGACCCATTCTCTAATTCCTGACTACGCCTTTCTCATAGATGACTTCGATTTTTACCGCCAAGACTGCACGACTAGGCGTGGGGGCGGTTGTCTTCTTTATCTTAAATCCTACCTAAAGCACTCTCCCTATTACTTGGATGTTTCCTCATTCACGGGAAACTTCTGCTTTGCATATGCTATTCTCTCGCCGCAAAGAAAGGAAATTATTGACTGTATCTACAACCCCCCAAATTCTTTAGCCAGTGATGACTCACAACTCTGTGAAATCTCGGAAGTAACTTCGGAAGCTGCTTTCGATGTTAAAATAATCACTGCGGATTTTAACCTTCCTGAAATAGACTGGGTTTCCAATAGCTGTCCACCTAGATTCCAGCCCTTTCAAGATATTGTCAATTTTTCTAAATGGTCCCATTTGGTGCGCTCTCTAACAAAAGAAGATCACAATTTAGAATGAATCTTTACCAATGACATTGCTCCTCTTTTTGTTGCTTTGAAAGGACCTCTTTGACAGTGAACACGTATTAATTCATTGTTACTTACCGCATGCCTTTTCAAGAAATGTCCAGCAACGTTCGAGCTTACATAAACTACGACTGCGTAGATAACGACTTAATAAATAACTATATTAGATCTTTGGATTGGTGTGGCTTCCTCTCCTGTAGCGATGCGACCATTCTTTGGACGTCATGTCGAATGTTTCCTGGCAAATCCGTCGCTAACATCTTCCGTCATCGGTCCTCCTCTAAGCGTGGTCACGAACTTCCGCCGCTGCTAAATGATAACAAAGTCTTCTCATCGATGACACTGACAATGCGGAGTTGTTTAGTGCTTTCTTTGCAAAACACCTTAATAATGAGTCCGAAACTGTCCCTTTCTTTCGCCCAATTTCAGATAGGATACTGAGTATAATCGATGTCTCCTCAGATCTCATTAAGAAACATATAAGTCGTTTGAAATACCCACACTGCTCAGGAACGGACGGGATTCCAAATTCGATTATTAAACAAGCATCCGACCTTCCCATATTGCTTAGTCCTTTATTCTCGGTTAATATTTCGAAACGATTCCCTCCCGAAACATGGAAAACATCAATTGTCATTCCCGTCTTCAAGTCTGGATCTCCGTCCGTGGTTAATAACTATCGTCGCATGCACAAAACACCGTCTTTAGCAAAGCTTCTTGAAAGGATTATTTTCGACGAAATTCTTGACTTCTGTCTATCTAATCGGCTTCTGAGCTGTAGTCAACGTGGATTTTTACCTGAACGATCCTGTGAAACTTGCCACTTGACATTTCATAATCTGATTACTTCTCTTCGTAATGAGCGGCAGTCAGTGGTAGTTATTTACTTTGATCTTAGGAACGCCTTTGAGAAGGGGCCACATAGACGTCTTATAGTAAAATTGGAAGCTCTCGACAGCCGGCCACCTCTACTCGACTTCATCAGGTTCCATCTGTTCAACTGATATCAGAAATTCATGGTCGGTACTAGCTACTCAACAGCTCACTCGATCACGAGTGACGTACTTCAAGGCACGGCTCTGGGTCCGCTACTCTTCCTTCTGTACATCAAGAATATTTCGACTGAACTCAGAAATTCACAAACTCTCATTTATGTCGATGACCCCAAGTGTGTTTACTCATATTCTAAGGACACCCCAAACGGTTTTGATGAAAAAATTAATGCTAATTTACTACGCTTAAGCAGATGGGGTTCAACATGGCTGATGGAGTTTTCATCATCCAAATGTAGTTTCATGGCTTTTGGTCCTGCCAAACTTCCTTGTCCCAAAATTTTTCAGAATAACCCACTCTCAGAATGCCTTACCATAAAGGAGCCAGGTCTAAGTTACACAAATAAACTTGCATCATCACCTCATGCAGATAGAATCTCTGCCAAAGCCGCGCAGATATGTGGATTCATATCGCATATTTTTTCTTTCCAGAAATGAAACTAAGTCATCATAAAATGTTTGTTCTTCCAGTCCTCGAATACTGTTGTCCTTTCTTTGGTTTAATGAACGCCTGCGACCGCTGTTAGATCGAAAATGTTCATAGGGTTTTCACCCGGAAACTGTTCCCTCAAGCTTCGTCTGGTTTTTCCTACACTCAGAGATGTTAGCTGACGAACATCTAGTTTTTGCGGATTAGAAGAATTGAGGCTGGCCTTTGCTTCCTTTTTCGCATCAACTCTAGCTCAAAAATTCCGCTCATTGACACTCTCGCTCCGAGAGATCGGTCTTATGCCACGCGCAACTCCTCCATGATGATTCCGTTGCCTCTTTGCACTGCGTCTAAGCGCTCCCTGTCCTGTGCTTCCAAATATGCTTTCCTTTGAAATAATCTTCCACCAGAAAGTAGGTCATCGCCTTTGTTACTGGCATTGAAATCGAAATTACGCAAACACCTTACACCGAAGAGAATAAAGGCAATTTTAACCCTCTCATTCCTCAACACTCAGTTTCTTGACTTTGAGAAGGGTCCTCCTGGGATTTAGTGGTAGATCAAGTGGTAACCCTCAATTATATAATTAGAAATCCCTGTTTTGAATTGGTCGCTAAATCCACTGCTATCACTCCTCCCCCAAAGCGACGATTTTCGCGATTATTGATGTCATCTCCCGCATTTCGACCTCATGCGGTCTGTCGACGCTCACGGCGAAACCCTCAGTATTCACCGTCTACTAGCTACTGTCATATCTGATATCTATATTTTAAGTTGATCCGGTTTCTGGAGCAAATTCTGTGTATAATTAGGCATATATGAGGGATATGGGGAGGGCCTTGGAAAACACTATTCACAGATGGACGCGTGAAAAAAACATGCA
>CACRXP010000669.1:37207-172195 GCA_902702965.1 Spirometra erinaceieuropaei
TTGACAAACAGAATCACGCATTCTTTATATTTTATCCCCAAAGAACGAATATCGCTGTTTCTCAATAAATGGCCAACATAGTCCGCATCCATTGCAAAATTTTATGGACTCTATATGATATATGTTTAAAGACATAGAAGAATGTGTGATTTGTTTTCCGCGGAGCGCATACACCTTGTAGACTTAAACCACTACGCGCTAATGCAACAACTGTTCAGGCTTCGAATTATTCCGGAATTAGAAAACTTTTTTAAAACCTAATTATTCTCCTTCTTCGAGTATAAAATATAAATATGACGTGATTCTCTATCAAACGACTAAAAGATAGCCTGCAGTTGTTCACAGTTTCTATAAACTATATTTGATTTTGCAAGTCCACAAAAATCAGTGGGAAAGATGCATGCTACTTAAGTAGTCATTTTATCAAGTACGGTTTCTAGAGGAGATTGGAAAGCAGTGTATTTGAAAGATGACATCCTGCCAAATCCAACGTATTATATTATTATGCCGCCACTCAATCAGTATTACAACCGCCCTTAAGTAATCCTTCCTAATCGAAAACGCATTTCAGAATTTTTAGCCAACATTTCATGGGACCAGTCACTCACTGTAATTGCTAAAGTTCGATTGCATTTAATTCTAGTGTGGCGTCGGGATCGATCTTTCAACGTTGCAGCGGTAAATTGATGTTTATTGTGACCGCAATAGGTAGGTTTTCGAATGAGTAGGACTTAACAACCATTCCGATCAGGACGATGACTGGCTAGGACACCACAGCGTTCCATCATGATTCTTATGCAATTCCCACCGAAAAAAAGTGATAATTTTTAGCGAAAGTAATCATGTTTTTATCTATTTTAGATTGATAATGCTTATGCCTTAGATATGTGACGTTTGGTCCCTGCGGCAGTTTACGTGTGGTGTCCCATTGACTTCTAATGACGATTTTGGACGTGTGACTGAGACTAATTCATAAAGTGAAAAATGAACGAGAAGGTCATGTCGGGCCTGCCGTCGGGTCTTCTCTCTTTCTCTTTCGCACACATCATTCGAAGTGAACCAATTAAAAAAGAACAAATTCCTTCGGAGTTTGTTACGTCTGTCACCAAGGCGGCCCGACATGCACAAAAACAAGACTTATTTGTTATACCATCAAGCCTGATGCGAGTAAATTTGTTTGCAGGTCAAACCAACGTTTTTCGCATTACTCGAATCGGGTCCGTTGAGTGTAGCAATCAGTGGACAAGTTCTGGTTAAACGTATAGGGCTGCCGGGATATTATGGATGTCGGAAGAGCAAAAACTAGGTGGGGTCACATGTTATCCGACTGCTTGCAAAGGTGTAGCGTGAAACCAAAAACTGGAAGGCTGTAAATTCTGAGATAGTTTGATATTTCACAATATATTGACCATTTGCACGTGATAACGAAAGACGTTGTTTGTGCCAGTGGCTGGAAATAAGCATGGGAGTTAATTCAAAAACCAATGAGGACGCAGTATGAGACCCGACCTGACACATAATCTATTTCCACTTACTAACTGCATGACAGTAGTAGCGTTAAATTTCCGCAATGTTTAACAGGTGACCACAGTACACTAGGTCTGCGGCTGCTAATGACAACTATCATCGAGTAAACCCCTTGCGACCCTACACGGAAACCTTAGAAAACGGCCATCACCTAACGCTTTGTCCCTGTTTAAGGCATGTGCACTTAAGGCTACGACGGGCTCCTCCGTTTTTATCCCTTTGATCCTTTATTCGATCTTTTCTTCCTCGACAAATCAAACGACAGTCATACCCATACGGAAACTTTCTGCAAACAGTGATCGCCAAATAGTTACAAATCGGCTACGCGTCCGTCAACTGTAAACTAATCGATTTCGCTGCCATTGCCATAGCTGACCTTGGGTCACTTCAAGGCCATCACATCGCTCAGATCCCGGTATTCCTTCTTCCAGCATAGGTTTGGACCGATTTCTTCATGTGAACCACATTGCGTTCCCGCATGGCTACCTTTAATAACAAGCGACCACCGGGTTGTGTTCGAGTCGACTGTCAATTACTCGACTTTGTTTTCATTCCCATTACTTTCCATAGGCTACTTTATTTCGACCGCACCGCACGGTCATCTGTTCTCTTTGTCAGTGGCGTACCTTACGACAGCATACTTCGCGACTTCCTACTGCATCAATCCGGTTTCATCTCGGTTGAAACGGGTGTACTGTCAGTTACTACGGCGTTACTTACGCCCGGCCATTTTAGATGCTGTTTATTGCTCTGTTACTCGATTCCCATGTTTAAGACGAAGTTTAGGTCATCTTCCTCAAAACCATCTCGCTGCACCCCTACACGGAAATCTTTCATACCAAGCCACCATCAATACCTTCTTTCTCTGGTTGGCATCGACTCGCTTTCTGTTTACTCCTCTGCGTTGTCATCCAGGTACCTTACTACAGATTACTTCATTTGCCCTGCATTGGTCTGTTATCTGCTAAGCCCCACTCATAAAACCGGTCCCGCATGACACGATGACCTGGCTAGGGCGTATCTGGTTTGGATCGAATACTGCGTCCTCGCCTAAGAACTTAATTGAAATACATCGATTTGGGAATTAGAAGACTTATTTGAAGTTTAATATCCTTACACGCGTATATCGTTAGCGCTGCAAGAGTGACCATTTTTAGCAATTCCATAATAACTGTGAGGATATTAGCACGGGTTTCGCCGATTTTATGCTCCGGCAGGATTATCACGCGCACACCACCGACTGTTGGTTGGCAGATTATGAATGTTACGCGATTATACCGTTGAAACTCAATGATTTCGGCGCAAAGATTCATATGAACTTTTGAACGGAGCCTAGAAGGCAAAAATAAGAATAATTCGCAACGAGTTTGCGTAAGGATTTGTTAGCAAAGTAAAAAATTCAAAATATCTCTTTTTCCCTGCGGTATGTCTGTGGTTTGCCCGGAAAAATCTTCACCGAGTTTATCCCAAAAAGAGCTTCAGCTTCAGTTACTAGGCCACCAAACTCCTAAAATGAGCTTACTCTGGTCGACGAAAAAGTAGCCTGTAAGTTGAGAACTCACATCTAGCGCTCCATGTTCGGCACGGTGGTCGTGGAAGCAAATAAAATTTTGCGCCACTTGCTTAGTTTTCCAGCATAATAAGCTAGGCATTTCCATCCGTCTTTGACCTATTTTTGTCAGTACTCTATACTCCGCATGCATATCGTGCAAAATTGAGGTAATGTGTATTCTGAAATCGTATAGTGAAGTGAAAAGGCTTGTCGGAAAGCCGCAGATGAATTGCTAATGTTTAAATTTGTTAAATCAGCCGGTCTACCTATGAAGTGGGTTGTGTAAGGCGAGTTTGTCACATTAGTGTTTGGCGGCCCAGACAGAGGGGACCAAGCGTCCTGTTGCGAGGTGAGGAGAAGTGTTTGGGTTTTTCTTTCGTGGCTAGAGGCTTGATAATCTGAAAAGCATCATTAGCTGCCAATTCGACCCAAACACTCATTAAAAATGTCTGTGCTTACGGTTAATTGACTTGCGCTCACTCGTTTTATATAGAGTATGTTTTCATATTCAAACGAAAATTCAGTTATAAATCTGAAACCAATCCTTACGCATTCACCAGGTCACAAAATGGGTAATGACCGACCACCAGGTAGTTGATAACGCAACATAAGTCCTGTCTCGTTGAGAAAAAACACAATTTCATCAAGAAAAATAAGAATATCGGAGGCGTGGAAATTCTTGTCCTACAAATAGATTCAAGTTTTATAAGAACATAAACCAATGAAATAAAACGTTATAGCTAGGGTAACGCTTAAAAGTTTTTACATAAGTTGTCATTTAATATACCCTAAGGGTTAATGTTATACCAGTTCTCTTACGTTAAACGCATAGTGTCCACTCAAGTGTTTCAGGATACTGTCTACCGTCCTCGATGTGGTCTTTCATGATTTTAGCCTGTTCGAGATGCGGTTAAATAACTTAAAGAGGATTTTCCTTGAAACTGTTTGCAGAGACGTTACGAAAATGAAGGTGCCGTAAGATTACATGTTAACAGACAGACTAGTAACTAATTATTAAAGTTGAACGAACCTGGTAGATGCAATCGTAAGGTCGTCATTCCGTATATATTAAATTAGTTTTATTCTTCCAAATTTATGTGTCGTCTTCGCTGACGGTGGAATCCCTCATACATCAATGAATACTTTATGATTACCCGCTCGTTCGTTCACTTTCACATAAATACGGGTACCGTTCTATGCATTCATCAAGACCTTCAGAATAACGTATGTCTGGAAAGTGTTTATAAAAGTATTGGGCATCTGGACGTTCTTTTTCGTGCAGATGTTTGGGGAGTAGCATTAGAATGCTCACAAGTAGATTACAACTACAAAAATATAACTTGAAATTAAGTGTGATTGTAGACGTCACTTATTAGTCACCGTACCCATTGTTTAAAAATGCCCTTCCCATCCTGACTAAATATAAACTTACCGGCTGCGATTTATTCAAATTTCGTTATTTTTTGAAAGTTGCCCTCTGTTTATTTCTTAATTATCGCACTCACTTTCTTCTTCGAATGACAGCGTACGATAGGTCTTTCTGTAAAGGTTTATCTATTTTCATTCTGTTCGTGATGTCCGTCCTGTGTGTTGCCCGCCTGTAAAACCCCTTCTAACACCGTTCAATATAAGAAACGCTGGTCCAAAGGCTAGCACAAGTTAGTTCCAGGTCCTATACCTTATCGTTGTCCACATCGATTCACTAGTGCAAGTCCATTTTTTTCCCGAGCGAACATGTCTGTCGTCAAATTGCTTTCAGTAAATGACAACCGTGATGCCCATATCAGTCTTGAGAAAGCTGCAAAAATAGTATTTACTTTCAATGTTTAGGGGCGAGTTAAGAAACCATCCAGTATTTTCCAAAAAACCTAACAGTTGCTACTAACAATGAACGGACTGTCCCACAAAAGAGGATGCCGTTCAACCTGGTCAGTTAAAAGTACGGCAGTTATCAGTGCCAAATCCTGCCACTTTTGGCTTGCTCATTGCTGCTGCAGAAGGATGGAAGGCTTAGATAGATTCTGTTTGATAAAGCGATCGTTCAGAGCCAGCGGGGTGATGGAGAGTTTCTGCTAAAAGTCCACCAATCTCCAGCTGCCCGCTTGAACCTTGGAGAAGGCAGGAAAGAGAGATAACATCACTTCCCTGGGGTCGGCCGATAGCCAGCTTTCGTTGGCAATCCAGAAGCATTGACTGCAAATGCCTCCGATGGGGTCTTAGTGGAGAGATTTTTGAGAAAGTCAATCAAGTCATTAATTTTCTTAAACTGATTTTAAGGATAGGCAAATTCTATACTGTGTGGGAAGTGGTCGATTGTAAACAAAAATAATGGAAAAGGTCATTACTATAAATGGTTCAACTTGACTTGGCTACATAGATGACTATGAGAGTATCTCGATACGCCCCCCTTGTACCTAGAAGCCTTCGCATAATGACCGCATGTCGGAGAACGTAATTCTTTTTTTCAGTCAGATTCTACAACAACATTTTGCAAAGACTCATTTTGCTAACTTCCAGGCAAATACTCGACGATTTATATAAGGCCCAAGCGTACTAATAGCAGTTGACGAAGAGCACACTTGCATAGTCGCTAAAACATACATATTTTGGACGTGAGGAAGCACAGTTGTTCTCAAAATAGTGTTTAACCTTTCCATGAAGTCGATATTTTTTAAAGAGATAGACTGAAATGAATTGGGAATCAACGTTCCTGGGTGATTTTAGTTTGACTACCAGTCACTTCCACTGGGTGTGCGCGTCGGGATTGGCACATGAAGTGGGGTCGTGTCGTGTGTGAAACGCACAAACGGACCGTTTTTTCCTGTCAGTTGCTGTTCACGCACAGACTGGACAATTCCATCAATACTCTATTGAAAACTAAAAACGGCCTGCTGTAGAAAACGGACATAAACCCATTAACAGTGACATCTCCAGCTAACGAACGTGCTTTGACGTAAGCCGAAGAATTTCGTTCCAACTGCTGGGTATGAATAGACGTCAGCATTCGTTCGAATTTATACTGTGGGCAACGGCTAAAGATGTTCACCTCGGATGCCCGTTCCTCCTAGAAGGCGCTACATTTTGTAATAATTTTGCTGATGTTTTACATGAGACTGACATACACTAGATGTGCTAACTCATGAAATGCCAACCAAAATTTCGAAATGCTTTCTCGTTTCGAAAAGATAAATTAGGTAGTGTTGTAAAACTAATAATGATGCAGCATAAATCTATAATGATCCAGTTACCTCAGGGTATCGGAATTCGAAAAAACTTATTTTCGGCTGCATGTAAGATCTATACTCTGCAAAAAAGACTACCTAAGTGGCATGCAATCTTCTCATTGATTTTCGATGCCCTTGAAAATTCAATTATATTTTATGGAAAACATGCATAAAAATATGCATTCCTTGACTTATGCGGTAGAAAATCACGTCTTCTTCCAATTTCATACACAAAAGAAGAGTATAATTTGGTTTTAAAATTTTTTTCTGATTTCCGAATAATTTTGAACCCGACCTACTGTTACACTTACATTCAGGATTTCAAAACTACAAGCTGTATATTTTCCGTGTACGGAAAACCATGCATTTCTCTACGGTGTTAAGAGGAGACCATATGAGGTTCACAAAATTAAGCTGTGAATTTGAACTATATTGTTAACTTTACAAGTCGCATTCGTTAATGCAGATACATGACGTTTCACGAACGGCCATTTAACGGTATTAAAAAATCTCATAATTAGAAACTTTTTTAAAACCGAATCATACTCTTCTTTTGTGTATGAAATTGGAAAAAGACGTGATTTTCTACCGCATAAGTCAAGGAATGAATATTTTTATGCATGTTTTCCATAAAATATAATTGAATTTTCAAGGGCATCGAAAATCAATGAGAAAATTGCATACTAAATTAGTTGCCATTTTTGGCAGAGTATAGATCTTGCATGTAGCCGAAAATAAGTTCTTTCGAAAGCCGACACCCTGTGGTAACCGGTTCATTATAGATTTATGCTGCATCATGATTAGTTTCACAACACTACTTAATTTATCTTTTCGTAACGAGAACGCATTTCGAAATTTTGGTTGACATTTCATGCGTTAGCACATCTATTGTACAGTTGATCAGCGCAACCTGGTAAATTTCAAACTTATGAGGTGCAGAATGTACTGACACACATGAAAACGAACAAAACAACTTCATCACCATATTTTTTTTATTATCGATTTTCGACTCACTGCGACAGCTGGATGCTGTTTTCTGCAACCAAGAGGGAACGCAGAGGAATTCGCTTTATTTTAAAAGTATAAATTGAAGGTTTTCTGGAAAAAGGGGCTCAAGTTACTAAGGACAGAATATAAGTCAACAAATCGCTAAAGATTTAAAAAATTTTGCATACAGGAAATAACTTATAAGCGGGAGAATATAAGCCCTAGTTTCCTTATTTCGGTTTCTGCACACGAGAGATGGCATGCCAGGAATAACAAAACAGAATGCTAATATGGAGATGTGCGCTAAAAGAAGTGTCAAAAGCCATGGCGCATGTGTCTTTTAACTTTGCGGAGATTAGTTTCGAATGCAGGGGATAGGCAACGTCATCCAAAATTAGACCAGCAAATTGCTTGACTGCTTTTAAACGTTGTTGGATGATAATATTGACTAAAATGCCATAAAGAAACAGCGGAAGCATAGATAGCATTCAGAGGGCCCTCCTTAAAACAAAACAGGACAAAATACAGGAGAAGAATAAAGAATAAGAGGAAGAATGCAGACATCTATGAGTCTCTAGAATAAGGGTCTATGTGTTTGGTGGGAAGTTAGACGATCACAGTAATAAAAACGTGTACGATAGTTAGTAAAAAAGGTCTCAGTATAGAGAAGAAGTGAAGGACCTGAGCCCGGTGACGCTCTTAAGATTGTTACTCAGGTCTAGCTTGTAAAGGAGTTCCTTTTAGCATCTTAAGAATTATGGATAGGGAAAATTAATTATATCAGCAAGGAGGGAAAGTGAAGGACCTGGTGACAAAGTTACACCAAGCTACCCAAAAGAGGATACTTCATGAGATTGCTCACGCACTGTATATTGTTTATTTGTAAAGGTTGCTTAATTACTTTAGGATCATGTGGCATCACCCTTTTATATTTCGGCCACGCAAGGATGCCGGCTTTTGAATGAGCTTCTTTTTAGTCCTGCAAAAATGGCTGCCTAATTTGTACTTAACTTTCTTATTGAGTTTGGAGCTCTAGTGGATTCATATAGCACTGGTAGACCCCAGTGGTAGACCAGCTACGCCAGGTGCGTCTGTGCGCATGCTTGTGTTTCCGGTCCCAGCTGGTGGCATGGGTTATGGTTGGCTGAATGAAGGTAAACAAGCCCGAAACAGTGCTGTATCAGTCTACCCCCAGACTCTGTCGTATCCGCTCTGCTATCATAGCTTGGCCGACTTCGGCCTGGTAGGTGGTTGCCTATTCGTGACCCATATCGCGCATACGAAGCTTGTTTGCTTCGGGAAGCCAATGGATCGGTGTGCGCCCATTCCTGAGTGAATATATATATGTGTATATGAATAACTCGTCATTCCCAGAGCTCGCCCTACCATTTATAGAGGAAGGAATTCGCTTTATTTGAAATTATAAATTCAAAATTTTTAGCAAAACATTGGCTCAATTCACTATGGGTGGTAAATAAGTTATAGATTATTCCAGAGGCAAAAAGTTTAATACAAAAAAACGATTATTATGGGGACTTTTTAAGTCTTAGCTTCTGTATATTTATCTCTTCAAACTTACGGGAGCACGCCAGGAATGGCAATATAGAAGCTCAAAAAGTCGATGTGCGACAAGACATAAGTCGGAAGCTGCAGCGCATCGGGTGGGGAGACTTCGCAGAAATAAGATCAGAATACTAGGAATGGGCAACGTCATCTATAATACGACCAGCAAATTGTTTGGCCATATTGAAATGTCGTTGAAGGATAATATCGAATATAAAAAGATAATAAACGTTAGCGGCAGAACAGATCATTCGAAGGACTCGTTTTAAAATTCAAAGATCTTTTTTGAGCAAAGCAGGAAAAATGACAGAAGAGCAGTATAAGATAAGAGGATGAGTGCATGCGTCGATAAAATCGCCAGACTAAGGGTTGAGGTGTGAGTGGTAGGAACGTAAAGGACGTTTGTAATAAATTAGTTTACGATCTTGAGTAAATAGGGACTGAATATGGAGGGAAAATGAAAGACTTGATGACTAACCAACACCAAGGTACCTGAAAAAGGACACGTCGTTGGGAAGGATGTCCAAAGATTTAAGACTAGGAGAGGGCCGCAGTCGGATAATACACTGGACTGACTTCTGATTATTCAGTTTGAGATCAATTTCCTGCAATCACACTGAGACATGATTAGGGTCATTCTTCTGGTATGCTCGATTTTCGAGAGGGTGCTCAACAACCGCATCATCCGCATACTTAACTAACAAACAGTCGTTTGAGCATTCTAGGTCATCAGTTTGTAGGGTGAAGAGGTGAGTGAATGACAATGGAACCTTGAGGAACTCCACAGTCTTTGGGGGGGGGGACCTTACAGTTCCGCCTGCCGGACTGGACAAATTGAGTGCGAGGCATAAACTAATCACCGAGCTAAGAGACAATTTAGATGTAATGGTAAGGAGAAGATGCGGCGAAGTGGTATGGAAGGCGGAGGAGTAATTAAGAAAAGCACTTGCATGCGCACGGGATCCCTTATCAATTTCTCTTAAGGCAGAGTGGACCACATGAGCAACAGTATCTTAGATACTACGCTCGGTCGTATATGCAAATTGGAAAAGATCGTAAAAGCTAGAAAAGAGCAATTCGGTCAGCAAGCTTCAGTAGTGCGAGAGGGAAGGCAATTGGACAAAATAAATAAGACAAAATTGGTGGATGTTTTAGGAATAGGAAAGGGCTACTACTGTGCGTCAGGCATCCGAAATCATGGACTTCTCGAAAGTTGCAATGACAGTTCGACCATCGATTTCGATGATGTCCACCGTGTGCCCCACAGCTGCTGCAGCGATGGGAGCAGGGACGGTGACTTGCGCAGAGGTTTATAGTGCCGGTAGACTTGCGCTGCATCTACCTACACTCTCTCTTCCTCCCCCACCCGAGCCCGGTGTCAAGACAGAGTCCAGAAGACCGGAGACGAGGGAGGCCGCAGGTGTATGGCTCGGACGGATCCTCACCTTGGCGTTCCACCACACCCCCTGGTTCACACAACAAATAACCAGGATTCCAACCAACACAACCGAGATTGGAGGCTGGCACGGCCGAAGCCACACCAAGGCGTGCCTCGGACGCCTGGCTCGGATCCCACACTGTGTTGGGAGTGCCATAAAGGCCACATTAAAAAGGAGCCATTGCAGCCTGACTCTCAGACCACCACCAGTCGAGGAGGAGGTCCAAGTTATCCCGCCAGTTTGCAACCTTCCAAGCCACGGCTTTTAGCGCACCGTGATAGCTTTAAGCGTGTCAAATTGTTAATAGTGAGGAGAAAGTGCGCTGAGTCGTCGACCTCACTCTCTCTTCCCATTCCCACACAGTAGCCGCCGTCCGAGCCGGTCAGCAGACTGGAGTAGGAAATGGGCGCGGTGGCTGGCATGATCGACTGACCATGACTGCGCGCGCCACGAGCACGACCTGACCCCACATACACACAAACACCAGGATTTCACACAACGGGGGTTCGAAAGATGCAATTGTTAGGTGCGTAAAGACAGGGACTATCTGCAAACAGTACGATTTAATGAGAAGGGCTGAGACAACATCCGACCGGGCAGCTGTTCATCCGCGAAAATTAAGGTGCCACATTAATGTGGCCAAAGGCACAAGTGAGAACACATATGGCAGTGAGGCAATGCCGTCTGAAGGAAGAATAGGGTAACTTTGACTAAATATGTAATTTCTATTTAAAGGGCCTTATTCGGTATTCACATGTGCCGACGTGCTAAAATGGGCATTGAGACGCCTAGGCTTCATCCAAAATTTGGCAAAGGAAAAAGAAAACAAAGGGTGGAAAGAAGAGGTAAAAATCTGACAAATAAACGGGTCAGTTTATAAGGGAATGAGGCTTTCGTCCTTGAGCTTCCTATTCATATCGATAAACAGAAATAGAATCATCCATTACATCACCAAATGCGGACGTTCAAATTTAGCGGTAAGTGTGAGCCAGGCGCAAACTGCCGCCGCTAAAACAATCGTGATTATATGTAATGTATATTTTTATCAGAATAGTGGCACTCTTACGACTGCGATTCAGGCCTAGCCTGTAGAGGAGTTCCTTTTTGCATCTTAAAAATTTTGGATAGGAAAAAAATTATATCCCGTCTTACCGCGAGGGAACTGCAGATGTCAAAACCTTCATTCAAAAACTTGGTATATTAGCGACAGCACGATTCGACATTCGCTTTTTTACGGAAAGTGGGGGTAGTGTAAGATTTAAGGCAAATAAAGCCCTTGTTCCAGCGATCGCTTCTTCTTCTTCTTCTTCTTCTTCTTCTTCTTCAGATAAACTAGTTCCTTGAACTTGCATTTTCGATTGTATTGGTAAGATGTAAATGTTCGAAGCAAGCAAAGGTTTCTTGATGACGTGTCGCACACCTTAGCCTTTTTCCCAGATTTGACAAACAACGCACGTTTAGGGGTAGAATCGATTTTTGGAGGACCCAATTAAGTAGAATGGTCTGAACCTGGCAGCAGAACTCTATTTTTAACACAAAATATGTGGAGTGCTGGGTTTAAATGTGACCACAAGGGGAGATGATGTAGGGGACGTATGTTTACTTGGTTAAAATCGCCGCATAAGAGAAAAAGATGCTAACACGAACAATTAGTAAGTTTTTGTGAAAGAAAGTACAAAACCACGGACGTTGATCCATACGGATTTAGAGCATCTGAAACCCCTCGAATATATTGAAACGCACACTTTTCTCACATTTAAGGACAATTGGCTTGCTAAAACTGCTCGGACAAATTGTCTGCGCAAGAGAATAGCATTTACAGAAAGAGGTTGGACGAGGGAGAAAAATATGCAAAGTTTAAGGCGTCAGAAAATTCTCATATCGGTTTCTGTCATGAAGTTTTGTGAGTTAGATCACTTACTGTGCCACTACGCATAGGCCAGCGGAAGTCCTAAATTATTTAGTATTTTAACTACCCTAACTACTCCTCTCCTCTTTCACACAGATAACGCGATATTCTAGTAAATCAGCATCAAAAATGAAACATGTGTTTATATTTTCTAAAATTCACCCTGACACTTCATCACAACGCTGGTTGCACATGGAGTACAGTTCACTTAGGCGATTGCAGTCCGTATGCTAATGTTCAACAATTTACTCTGTGCCAGTCGTGGCTTAAATATTGTCGAAAATAATATTTTTCCTTAACGGGCATTTTTGGCAGATTTGAATAGTTCTTCTGACACGCATCTTTAAAACTCATCGCCTTCGATGGAATTTGAACCCACAACAGCATGGGCAAGATCTAGGCATTCTTATTCAGCGAAAGAGGAGGAGATTGCTTTTCGCGGTCGCGAATTTAAAATGTCAAAAAAACTAACTGGCATAAGTAAAAAGATGCCTTACGGCACAGGCGGGAATGCGGGTTGGGCGTGGCGACGGCGCAGAGGAGAGCATGCTTTAGCATTTAAACTTTGGGCTTTAAGAGAAATGAATGAGGGTCATTATTGCTAATCACTCGCCGTCGGCCAAGTGGTAGCAGACCCATGGGAATGGACAACTGGTTGTTACGTGACAGAAGACAAAAAATAACCCAGGACACTCGTCTCGGGAATTTGGGCAGCTTAAAGTAAAAAAACGTTGTTGTGAAACCTAGTAGTGTGCGTTCTGATGACCGGTCAAAGTATGCGTCTTTAATTCGAAGGAGACCCCTAGCCCTAAATTGAATAAAAAGCTCCTACAACGGGCTACTTGGGGAACTCCAAGCAGTCCACTTATGAGCCAAGTAACCCACAGTTGTGTCTCGTCGACCGGACGTGGGAGAAGTTAATGTTCTTTCCTCTGCAAAGTGTGTTGCTTATTAACATCTAGGAGCATCCTTCATTTATGTAGACCAATATGATAAAATTTATCTTCGGAGTTTAACATTATTTATTGCTGAACCCGAAATGTCATTTGTCAATATCTTCTGTTGAAATTCTTGGGTAAATATAAGGTGTAGGACCCCCAAGTAGATGACGTTTACGAACATATACCCTAAGATTTAGTATGACTGTAAACGTCACTTACTATTCACCGTTCTCGTTGTTTGAAATTTCGTTCCCTCCCTAACTTAGTGTAAAATGCCAGAGACGCCCTATTCGGAGTGCATTCGTTTTTGAAAATTGCGCTTTGATTATTTTTAATTATCGTGCTCACTTCTACTTGACAAATAACAGCCTACGATTAAACTTTCGACAAAAATTTATTATGCGCCTCCCTGCTCTCTGTCCTGTGTGCTGTCCAACCCGTAAAACCCCCCTGCTGCCATTCAACGTATAATACGGTCCACAGACTAGCTCAAGTCAGTTGGGGGTCTTACACCCTATGGCTTCCCATTTTAAAGCAGATGAGTTTTATGTTTGATGTCATTATGTAATGGACCACCTTATCCTTACAGTGGCAAATGTTCATTTTGGAAGATTTTAACTTTGCCTGCGTCGAAAGCTTAATAACCGATGGCTTTAGAGTCCAAACAACCCACTGCTACATCGGCAGCGGGAATCTTTGGAATTTCAAAAATCCGCAAACGGGACGGTGGAGAATGTGGTTAACCTAATTGGCCTTCATCCGGCCAATCCTGTTTGCATCCATCAACTGGAGCCAAAAATACATACACCCATGCGCACGATACAGACGATCCATTAACTGGGTGGATCAGATTAATCACAAGTACGGTGTGTGATCCATCTCACAAGATCCTGGCCGAAATTATGAAATGCCTTTTCGATTAGGAAGGATTACCTAAGTGGGGTTGAAATACAGATTATCATGTGGCATAATCCTATAGTATTTCGGACTTGGCGGGATGTCGGCTTTAGAATGCACTTCTATTTGACCTCCTGCAGTATCAACACTCGGTAAAAAATGACTACTTATGAAGCATGCATTTTTCATATTAAATTTCGATGGTCTTATAAATGCAACTATATGTTATAAAAAACATGCACACAAATATACTTTATCTTACCGCTTAGGCAGAATATTACGTTTACTTCACATTTTATACCCAAAGAAAGAGTGTCTTTAGGTTTTAACCAAGTTCCTTGGTCCCCAAATAATGTTTAGCCTGATCATCCATTGCAACATAGTTGAGCGATTTTAGTTTAATAGATGCCTGCCTTCCGCGTGAGAAAAATCGTATATGCCCTTAAGAAGATATCATTAAGTGTTCACAGAATTATCCAATGAATGCAGACTTTGTTGTGCATTTCATGAGAAGCACTGATAAACGGATAGGCACGAGGCTGTATGAATGGACATTCCACGGTGGTTTTAAAAATTCTCATGATTAAAAACTTATTAAAGCCTAAACATAACTTTCCTTCGGGTATAAAGTGCTAAGTAAACGTAATGTTCTACCTAAGGCGTCAGAAAACGCATATTTGTGTGCATGTTTTCTATAACATATATTTGAATTTTTCAAAACCATTGAACATCAATGTAAAAAATGCATGCCACATAAGTTGTCGTTTTGTAGTGAGTGCGGATGTTGCAGGAGGTCAGGAATAAATTCATTCAAAAGCTGACATCTCTCCAAGTCCGAAATATTATAGGATTATGCCGCAAGGTAATCAGTGTTACAACCATGCCTAAGTAATCCTTCCTAATCGAAAACGTATTTCATAATTTAGGCCAGCATCTCATGAGATCGGTCATCCACTGTACTTAATCGGACAAACGTTTATGAATATATTCCCACCTGCCAACTTCAATAAAATATAGTGAGGAATCGTACGATCTATCCTCATAAGGGAGAATGACTGATGTTACCTGATTGCGTACATCAATCACTTTCGATTAAGAAAGCGAACAACTTGCGTGCATACTGTGATTGCTGTCTTTTAACCTTTGCGTGTATTGCCAGTAGACGTCGCGGAATGTCAACTCCCATCGCCAGTGAATGGCTGTGTTGTCCGCAGTGCCTTTTATCGAGGTGATTCCTTTACGCAATGAAGGCCACCCCAGTAAGACCGGCTGTCCGATTTTGTTAGGGAATTAGCTTCACCCCACAAAGCCCTTATCAAAATGACGAAATGCTGGTTCCTACAACGACGCGGGATTCGCTTTTTTACCAGAGATTTTTTGAACAGTGTAGCAGCATGTCGACTTAGCTTAAATCAAAGTTTATAACAACATGCTGTCTGCTACATGATTGGTGGGATTTAATGATGTAACGTTTCTTAATGAAGAAGTGGGTTAGAACCAATTTTTACACAATTCAAACATATTTTGATCAGGCCCGCGGTAGGCAGTCGAAAACTTCACGACGGCAAAAATTCAAAACGTAGTCACTGTAAAATGCGAAATCCGTCAAGTCCGATTAGATTGGCCAGTTGGCAGTGCCCTAAGGCGGTTGTTAGTGTTGACATATGCAATGATTTACCGTTCTGACAAGAAAGGTACTAGCTAAAAGCCTACGTACCTGTACCTGTGTTGTTAGTACTGTAAAGTATTGCACAATTCTATACTACTGGCTGTCTGTTGGCGGCTTGTGAATATGATTTGTTTATTACGCAGTAGCTGATAGATGTAAGCTCAAAAATTCATAGCAAGCTTTGTACCGTGCCTGAAAAGGTCTGTTTCGAAAGATATACTCGAAGTTCGCGAGTTAGTTTCCGCGGAAATAAAAAAGGGCAGGTTTTAAGTGTTCCATATGGTCAGCCGATATTTTAACCCCTTCAATAATCTGCAACGTTCAGTCGATTGCGTATATCGGGTAGTGTCGACCACGCGCGGAATGCCAGAACGAATCTCTACTGTATAGCCTCTTCTAAATCTCAAAGTTACTGTTATGGTTTGCAGATAAGCCTAACCACCTCACCTTAAGAAAAAATACGGCGGAAATGACAGAGACCATCCATTCAGAAAATTTTTGCCGTTAGGCGGATTTAAGGCAGACGATTTAGGCCGAACGCACTCCGAATGGGGTTATGTAAAGACGTCCTCTGAATTTAAATTGTAAATTTAAATATCGAAGAACTTGAGAACCATTTGAATCGGGTCAAACTCTACGGCACCCCATCAAGGATTACACTTCACGGACTGATTAGGACAAGAGGTTCACAAATGGCCATTTCAGTGTTCCCGTCTTTGTCGACAAATACAGCTTGATTGTTAATTATAGCCGAATTGCGACCACTCGCGCATGACCCCAGATCCGAAAGTTTCAGGACACAACGGATGTGCGCATTATTTGCCGTCCTGCACGACATCCCGCCGTTACTTTGAGTTCTCCCGATGCCAGTCAGCAGGATGCACGCCGTAGATCAAGTGGAAGAGCACACAAGCATTGACTAGGACCCAGACTTCCGGTCCCGGGGCTGAGGCAAGACTGGACACAGATATCTCCTTGTGGGAAATATATCATAATGGTCGTGAGGCGGCATATTTTTTACGGCAACCGATTGACACAGTGTGCAGGAAAAAAAACAAGTAGGACTTTTAAGGGCAGACTGCGAAACAAAGAGTACTTGCACAGCCAACCAGCGTTTTGATTGAAAGCGGCTAACACTAAAGGCGAAGATGGTTGTTACCACGCAGAGACACATTACTCCAAGTGCACGTATGCTTGACTCCACCTTAGACAAGCGACCTCTGACGCAAATAATTATTCCCTTTTAACTGACTGCTTTTACCATTGACCAAGGTAACAATTTAGACGTGTTTAAAGTTGTTTTACCGAATACCAGTTCTATAAACTCGTTTTCCACATCGGAGCATGTAGTGTCATTTGCTTGTACGGACATGCCATGCAGCGAAACTCGATTTAGTTTTGCCAACTTTAGAACTCGCGGTAGAAGTCCCTTTAGAGCGGGAAGAGTCACAATCGCAGTTGGAACAGCTAGTGGTCGAAGTGCATGCCTCCCACGGTAAAGGGTTTCGTTAAAAAAGACCGTCCAACATACTAAAATAAGATTTCTAATAAGAGGGACTAGAACAGAAACGCGAATTCACAACACTACACAATACAGCACGCATATCATTGGCTTGTTGGCAATGTCTCCAATAGGCGCCTTCGAAAGTGTAAGAAATAAAAGATTTATTTGCGATTTATCGAATGCAAATAGTCACTGTCTTTAACGTAGATGTCCACACACATTAAATGCTAGCCGAATTTATAAAATTTGCTTTCAGTTAGAATCGATAAGTTAAGTGTAACTGTAATGATTGTTCATAATTCACAGATATTTCAGGCATGCCAGAATGCTGACTTTTAGATGAGGGTCTTTTCAGGCCCTGAAACCATGGCATCCCATAAAAAGTAGCTGCTAATGTACTACAAATATTTCGCCTTAGTTTTTAATGGCCTCATAAATTTAAATGTATTTTAGGTAAGACATGCTTAAAATATTGTTTCTTGTACTCATTGAGCAGCGAGCCAGGTGTTTTTTTTAAATTTTTTGATTAAAGATAGAATGTGTATTTTGTTTTCAAAAGTGTCTTAGTATGCAATTCTTCAAGGCCTTAAAGCTTTTAATTATAAATCGTCGTATTTCAACATTTACAAGGGTTGATTGCAAAGTATACAATATGATCAAAATTCACAATAAAATGTATTAACTTTATACTTATTTTCCTCAAAACTCGGAGAAGTAAATGACCATCCTTTAACAAAAATTCTGATGTTTGTGAACTTTTAACTCTAAATGCAATTTACAACTGCAGACTCAGTTTAAAACTATTCGGGACTGGAAGTGATTTGCATAACTAAAAGGTACTTTTAAACGTTAACTTTAACGAGACCACCATTTGCAGTTATTTTAAGATAGAATTATTTTATGTATCTTCTCAAAAAGCATACTTTAATTCATTATAGCCTCAAAAAGTTGAAATAATCATATTACTTACGCAGTCATTTATTGCAGATTGTACCCCTGTAAGCGACCGAAAACTAAGCTAGTTCGAAACCCACCATCTTGGCGTAACTGATGTCCTCGCAAAATGTGCTACACGATAGAAATTATTACAAACCTATCTTGGTAAATTTCCGCAAATGGGAACACACTCACGTTTTACGGTTAACATTTTCTGAGATGGAAAGTCAATTGAAGCTGTGTAAGATCTACACATTTTCATTAAATTAGAAGTTGACTTAGGATTTGTATCGATGAAAACACATTCAAATTAAGGGAGACAAGAATTCAAAGTTATACTTGCAATCAACATAGTCTTTGCCACACGCTGACTTGTCAAAGGAGCAACCCAGCATTTCTTATTATATCTGCTTAAATTAGAAATAAGGGGATACTCTACTATGACCGCATCAATGAATCTTCGAACTCGTGAGCAATGGATATTTGCGACAGCCGCAAAAAGGTATGGGGCAATGTAATCGGCAAGTTTGGCCATAAAGATTTTGCTTACGGAAGAGGCCTGGAGTCAGTCTGGTTTTCAAAAAATAACCAATAACTTACGCTAAACAGGTAATAAATGAATAAGAAGAACGTTACTGCACTAGCTGTTGTATCCGCACAAACAAAGCTTGACGCTTAGAAGGTGTCGTTTAGTGTTGCTGTAGTCATCACAATTCACTTACTATCGTGCCAAATGACAAACGCTGTCCAACTTCAGCTAGATCGATATATTTAAGCGGGATTTGGGCAGCTGATAAGCTGTGACTGAGATAACGCCCTCTCTGTAAGCCTAGTTGGGTCGAGAATATTTCTTAATTATTTATGGTCGTTTTTTGAAGAGGGCATGCGTGTAACCGCGCGCAAAACCACCCCTTGGCCTTACCTACCGCAGTGCTTCCACTGACGCCACCCGTTTGCGGGACAAACGGATGTACCGTACGGCATCCCCGTTGCTGGATGGCTCTCATAACAACTGAGGGAATTTAGGTTCTCCTCTGAGCTATGGACAATGGTAAGTGAGTCAGAAAGACCTATTTCATCTGCGGCCTGGATGGGATGCTTTCGGTAAGGCGGGACATTGGCGATTTTGCGGCAATCTGGGGTAGTCGGGCAAGGGGAGGCGAAAAGCAGGACATTTTTCTGAAATACTGATGCTGGTCATAGAAACCGAGCGACCTAGCTGCAGAAGAAAAGGTTATCGCCTCGCGAATGACCAACCGACTAGAGCATTGTCGTCTTCCCTGCACAGGCAGCACTGCTGTAGCACGCGAGAATGTAAATAGAAATTCGGATAATTTCTCGTTATCAGGCAATTATTGTCCTTTCATTGTTTGGAAAATTTGCAATTCCTTCACTATTGTCTTCCATAATGGTTTCATTCTTAAAAGAAGGCGAAGGAACGATCACTGGGACAGTGATCGTTCCTTCGCCTTTTTTAAACAAGAACCTGGGATGCACATATTTTCTTCCATTCGTGGTTTCATCCTTAAACATCTTGCGGCAAGATAAGCGCCGAAACAATATTCCAACCCACAATGGAAGACGAATGAAAGGTTGATGTAAAGTTGGCGCTTACGGTAGAGTAGAACACTAAAACACGTATGAATGTGCAAGATGGTGAGCCCTTGATATTATCATTATTATTCAAAGTTCTTCTACTATTACTAATTACGGTCAATTAGTTGCCCCTAGGTTAATGAAAGCAGATTAATTTTTAATGAACCGTGTCAGAAGGTTGAACAAACAGTTATGGTGGAGTTGGGACGATAGAGTTAGTGTGACTGCACTATGTACGACTTCGAGTAATTTCACCTTCCACCGCAAAAAACTTTCAAACACATCTGCGCTTGAATGGCTGCAACTCACTGCGACTGCTTCAAATGGACAGTAAGCGCGTACGAACCGAGTGCGCTGGTTGTCTCTATTACTATAAAGAGCTTTGGGATGACAAAGCCGTGTTTACGAGACTCAGGGTAGACTACAGAGTCAACCGCAGCCCATTATCTGACTGAAGCTGACTTAGTTTGAGTACGGGTAGATTTAAACATTGATCTGACCGCCCCTACTGTGGAATAATATTGCATAGCGGATGTAATCCTGGTTGTATATTTTATATGCCATATTGACAAACGTGTTGATGAACAGGTATTTCACGGTCTTAAAACTCTTATAATTAAAAACGTTTAAAACCAAAAAATACTTCCACTTAAATTCAAAATCTGAAAAGGACGTAAGTTGGTATGATGTAAGTACAAGAGAAACATTTTTGTGCGTGTTTTCTAAACGACATACTCAAATTTATAGGGATATCGAAAATCAGTGGGAAAAACTTCCTCTTCTTATGCAGTCAGTTTCTACAAAGTGTATTCTGCAGAAGATATAAAGAAGTTCATTACCGATGGCGTCCTGAAGTGGCTGAAATATTGTACCACCAAGCTTCACGACAAATAATTTTATAACCCTTCTCAAGAAGCCTTTTTGATTTAAATACACGGTTCAGAAATTGGGTTAACACTTCCTAAGGCGACATATTTACTGCGCGTTGGTCTCCGAGGAGGGGATAAACAGACTTGCGGCGAAAAAACCCGCATGTGCTCAACTGCGAACATTGATACTGAGAGGATCATCAAATGGCATTTCAATACAAAATGCTATTTACAAGTTCTATGACCGTCTGGACATACTGCGGTATACTTAAAGAAGCACAGTATTTGGAATTATTGGACAGCTGCAGTCTGAGGCTGTCTAGGACGCAGCATACTGTTAAAAGACGAATGTTTATGAGGACGAAATTATATAAACGCTAATTGTGATTAAAAAGTATGCAAGTCACACTTACACGTTGATTAAATACGAATACGACATGTTCTCAGGCAGTTGCTAACGACAACTGTTTTTTTATTTAAGTTACTAAACGGATCCCTCATCAACCTTTCAATTCATTTCCTCTTATTCTTTTATTTGAGGAAATCTGAAAATACCTGTTAAAGCCATGCCAGTAAGCGCGTAATATTCTGTTTTATTTGATATCTTTGGAGAAAATCAAATTTTAATGCAAAAGCATTTTAGGATTACGCTTCATGACAGACTAGCAAAATAATATGTTTGAATAAAACAATAGAAAATTGTCTTTTAATATTCCAGCGACCCAGACCCCAGCTTTCTGATTGACAAGGCTGAAAATATGCATGAGTCATGAAGCGCATTGGCAAGTTGTTTAGCTTTGTCGGTCACTACGGCCGCGCCCACATCCAGTCGTCCGAACAGTCGTCCTGCCATCAGGGCAAAATGAGCAGAGGGCGGAGAAAGTGTGATAGATGCGGCGCAAGTACCCCTCCCTATAAACCGAGGCCGATCCGCCCTGTGAGAAATGCAGCCGACGTCGCCGTTTGTGACGATCAAACTCTCATGTATAATTCCCTCTTATTTCTAATGGTTAAAAGTAGGCTTTAAAGAGAACGCCTCTTAATTGCCACTCATTTTTTTCATATTCAAGGGGCACGCAGTCCGTGCTAACTTAGATGCTTAAGTGCTTGTTTTCGCAGTGTAACAAGCAAGAAGTATGAGTAGACAAGGAACAGCAAAATGACATTGTGTAACTTTCCTGAATATTCAGATGTGGAAAGCGCGCAGCCTTGGTAGAATTCAAATAGGAAGGAAGCGGGTTTAGTGCAGCCAGTACACAAAAAGCGTGTGTTTGAAAGCCCTAAACTGAATTATTTACAAGGACAAATCAATAGAGGTTGGTTGTGTAGCCCGACTGGACTTTGTTCATATATTACTCATCGCTACATTTGTTTTGCCAAGCCTTAGTTTATTAGTCAATAACTGCGGCGAAATTCCCTGCCGAAAAACCTTCTGACGGACCCCAGTGCTGCATCAGAAATGGTGGATTCCGTACATGGCAAAAGGTTCGGCATTTAAGTGGACGCAAACTTGGTTAAGCTCATAGTTCTCCGTTGATGCCGTGTAGCTCGTATGGTCAGACTGTTTGACTATGCTCTAACAAAGCCTTCTATCTCACGGGCTCAATTAACAGCCAGGCAGTCAAGTTCCCCCCAGTTTGGCACTCGGCTAAGTTATAAGATTTACCCAAACGCCATTTGCGGTCGCTCACCAGTTATATCTAGATCACAATCAATGTCACCTGCGATCACAAACTCATAGTAGTATGCATTTGCCACATTGGTTTTCGATGATCTTATAAATTCAAGTATACCTTATGTAGAACATGCACAAAATATCCTTTTTTATTCGTTTGGTAGAAAACCGTATTGTCTGTATATTTTATACCCTAAGGAAGGTTATCTTTCGGTTTTAAAAAAGGCTTCTAACTATGACATTTTAAGATCGTACGATGGCCATGCATACAGGACCGCCCATTTACGTTTGCGAATATTCTTCATAAAATGTGCAACACAGTCCGGACCTGTTGCAAAATTTTATGAACTCTATATGGTATCTGCTAAAAAGCAAAGAGGGATATGTGATTAACCATAAGCGGAAGCCATGCACTTTGTAGACCTGAAGTCGCTAGACGTAAATGCAATGGCAGATCACGCTTTAAGCTAATCGGAAGTTAAGAAATATTTTTTAAACCCAATTATACACTTTCTCGGATATAAAATATGAGTACAACGTGATTTTCTACCAAATAAACAAAAGAATGCATATTTTGTGCATTTTTTTCTATAAAATATATTTGAATTTAAAAGACCATCCAAAAATATTTGATAAATGCATGCTTATTAAGCAGTCATTTTGTATCGAGTGTGGTTTCCGTAATAGGTCAAGCAATTGCATCAAAAAGCCGATATCCTGATCAGCTCGAAATGCGATAGGATACCGCTGTATGCTAATCGATGCAACAATCCCATTTAAGTAATCCTTCTTAAGTGAAAACGCATATCAGAATATCGGCTAACATTTCATGAGATAGGTCACGCACTGTAGGGGTGAGCGTACAAAAGTTCAAGAGCTGGCCTATCTCTCGAAATGTTTGCCGAAATTTCAGAATGCGTCTAACCATAGTAAAGCTCGTTGAGATGGGTTTGCAATATTGATCATCCTGCAGCTCAATCTCCAGACACACCAGTCATGAACGGATATCGGTTTTGGTGGGTTCTTTTCCGGTTGTCAGTAACAACCACACATGGCAAAAATGACTACTCAGTTGCTATGAACTTTCCACTGATTTCGAATTTATATTTGAATTTTCAAGTTTATTTTGCAAAAAACAAAATGATTCATTCTTGCATTCCGTTGGCAGAAAGTTAATTTATTCACTTTAGTGCTTGCCAAAGAGTGTGTCTTGGTCTTAGGAAACCTTTCAATTCCCGAATAACTCCACATCGACCAGTAATTGAATTTGTGATCAAGGTTTCCAAGTAAAAAGTTGCCCGCATTCCTTTTAGATAAAGATATAAATGCCTCTATGATATTAAGATGTCATATAAAACTCACAGAATGCTGCACCATTTACGAGCCATATTGCAAGAATTTCAAGCAGCACTAATAAACGGAGAGATAGAGCTTCGGACAAATGAATATTTCGCGCTGTTATAATATATTTTTACTGTAATTATATTTTTGACCCGAATTATTTCCTGTCTCCAAATTCAAAATTTAAAGATGTCGTCTGCTGCATATAAATTTAACATATTTTGCAAGCGGCCGGTAAGAACCCTACGTATAAGAATAAGTGAAATATCTTGGGAAAACGCTGCATAAAAGTCAATATTATAACCCCGCCTAATTAATCTTTTCTGATGGCAAACACGTCTAAGAATCTCAGTGAACATCTCAAAAGATAGATCAAGTACTGCGATTGAATAAAACCTGGCAGCCAATGCTGCCGAAAACGGTTTGGATAATGCGATTATCCGGACGTATAAACGTGGATAATAAAATAAGTCCGAACTATACTGCCGCGTCACTCTTCGCGGTCGCAAAAAAGATCATTCGTTTACAAAAAGCTGTCAATAACAGCTTTAAAGATTATCTTAAAAGCCGTTTGAAAAGCTGTGCTCGAAAATTTACCTTTGCATCAGGAAAAGGATCCTATGTAGCAAATGCGAGACCAGAAAATCTTCCTGGCGAATTCATCGCTCGCAGGCCAACGTTGTTCTAACAACTATCATACAAGGCAAAGTACTTTTTTTCGAAAAGCAACAGACTAGCATCGCAAACCCTTTCTTGTGCGTTTATTGCCCCAGCATGTATGCCGACTATAACGCTAAGCGAGCTTGGACTTGCATTAATGATTACATGCAAACTGTCCTGAGTCTTTGTACATGCACATGAAAGGGACCATCGTTTCGCCGAACAATCTCTAGGGCGATAAATGTCGCGGTAGGTTTGTAAAATTAATTATCATGCTGAATAATTTAAAGGTAGATTAGTCACGCAGGACATTTGGATGAATTTCACTCCGACCACCTGCAGAAATAATTAACCAAAATTTAAGGCTTACTTGACATTAATGTTTTCCATTGATTATAATACCCTAATGAATTAAAATACAATTATTAGAAAGTATGCACTTAATATCTTTTTCTTTTGCCATCTGGCGGTAAACCATGGTAGGCAATCTATTTGGTGTAAGGTTAGTCGTTGAATTGAGATAATTTGTAATAAAGACAACAGATAACACCATCCCTGTTCGTTTCTTAATTTCTTTTTAAAGCGCACAATATGGTACACATATACTGCATAAATTCACGAGCCCTTTTTTTTATTAATATAGAATAACGCATGGGTTCCCCGAAATGAAGCACAAACTTCAACTTTTGGAAATCAAAACGCATATGTAAGGGGACAGTTTAAGTTTAAATGTTTTCAGAAATAAACAACACTGTTTGATTGAAAACCTACAAAACCCTTCGGTGAGTATCAGACTTGAAATAAACGCCATTTTTAACAACATGCGCTCAAAATGGACGTTTTCCAGCCTGCTTTCTATTGAATATTTTGGTGCCAAAAATCCTCGCAAAATCGTCATATTGAGTAAGCCGTATGTTCGACTAGTATCATTTTTGTAGGCACAAATTTAAATTCGGAAATTTTGCTATGACCAAAAGATTTTAACCGTACGCAGCATGAAAAAGAATGTCGAAATCGTACCTAAGTGAGCGCAAAACGAAATTTCAGCTAAGGTGCGAAACGGAATTCTGAGAAAAATTACTGTTTAAAAAGTGTACATATCCTTCGGATTTTCAAAAGCCCTATACATCCAAACGCATTCTTTTAAAAGACATCCAAAAATATGTATTTTTGGTGCTCATCGACGGTACATCATGTTTTCCTTACTGATAGTTTTTAAAATCGATCTCATTTTCCACACAAATGTACTGGTCCGAGGGGAATTTATCGAAGACAAGTATATGCTCTCAAGCTAGTCTTTCGAAGGCTGTTGTGGGGATTTAACAATTCTAAGGCAAAATCTGATACGAAATATATGTGGGACAAAGTATTTTTGCGTATGTTTTTCATAAAATATACTTGAATTTATAAGGACATAGAAAGTTAATAGGAAGAATCGGCACTACATTATAGTAATTTTGTACAGGATGTTGATTTTACAAGCGGCTGGAAAGAAATTAGTCATAAAGTATAACAAATTTAATCTTTCCCCATCGAAAACACACTCCCGAATTTTAGTTTTAACGTTTTATGAGAAAGTACACCTATCCTACGTCATCTACTGTAGACACGCTGCGTAGGTCGACTCAGGATCCAGATTAGCCCTCCGCATCCATTTTTCAGATAGCAATATGATTAACCCTATGAAATCTTGCGTTATGTCTTCGTTCGCTTTCCTCAAGATTTGTTTACTTTCTGAACAGTGTTTTATCGTTCTCCTCCTCCTTCAAACTTTTAAAATTCCAGAGTATAACTCAGTACTTCTCGAGGAAACTATATCACTTCCTTAAAGCCAAGTCAGGCATTAAGGAAAAGGCAACTGTATAATCTCCTGCCCAGACAGCTATCCCCTTTGAAATAGTGTCATAAGATCGGGTGCCCAGTAGTGCACGTGTGTGCACATACAGCGACGATGTCGTAAAAGTGGCGCAAAACCACTGGCCCGAGCAGCGTCATATTCGCATTCGTCCGCTCTGATGACGAGACGCTGAAAATTCGACTCGATGTGAGGGCGGACGCAGTGACCTGAAACGACCAACAGTCTACGCGTCTCACGCACAAGACCCAGTTTCCACTTCATGAACTGAACCAGTTTAAGAGCGGCATATACCTCAGATCGATGAGAATGCCATAAAAGCACATTGAGGGAGAGGAATAAATTGCACCAGAAAGCATGTAAGAGGGTTTCAGGCCCTCTTGCAACCCCTCGGAACGGGACCTCCTGTAGAACTCTAAGTAAATTTTATCGTCTCGCGTAAATGGGCAAGAACCGCTGCCGTTAAGGATCGAGTAAAGGCCCCAAAGAATCACTGGCATACAAAGAATACCTACTGTACTTATTTAAGTGGGCTTTAGTCTGACAAGTTATTTCGGTTTGGTATTTAATATTACAAGTTTGGGTCGTCTGTTTTAGAAGGTCTGATCTACTGTCTACAATGAAATTTGCTCAGGGAGCTGAAGAGCGATCGCTGTGGACATGTGACGTTTGTTTTTTTTAATTGTTCTGCTTAATTCTGTTTGCTACATGTCACTGCATTAAAATGTTTTCGTCAGAAACAAATTCACCCATAATCTCTACCTCTTTTGCCATTCATCTATACTTAGGCCCCGTCCGTCAAACCCCTATTACCTTTGGCTGGTTGTGTATGTTTAGGCACCCCCACCCAATCGTTGTCATTTAGATCTGTTTGGCGACAATTATAAAGCGCCATAGATGTCTCTCGGAGTTCTATTTTTCTTCTTCGGTACGTATTATGCTAAAAATAGATTCGTACAGAGCCCTTAAGTGCTACAATGAAACTTGATGTTCGGCCGGTAAATGCACCTGTCTTATTGGCTGTTCTTTGAATTCAAGAATTTGTCTGATTCTGTTTCGAGGGCTAGGAGGTCTTCAATCGCGCGTTAGGGCTACTGGGTTTGTTTAGTTATAAAATCCCACGACACCGATCCTGAACGTCAGAATCCTTTCGACTTAGACAACTGAATGAGGCTGTCTGGAGTCTCATATCTGCTTGAGTATGTCGCAGACTGCTGGTTTTTCGCGAACGTTTGACAGTCGCGTGGATTTGGACATCAAAGCAGAAAAAACCGACCTTGTGTCCTCTTGCGCCGTCTGAATCCGATGGCGTCGTAGATATGGCTACTAAAGATAGTAATGAAAGTTGGGTGAGAAAGTTCGCCTTAAATGCCAGACGTGCTGATTGTCTGACTCCAGTTAAAGTCATTCCTGCTGCCGAGAGGCGACAGCATAGACAGGGCCTCATTGGTTATGGCGAATGCTCACTCAGGTCTGTGCAATCCAGCAACACCAGTTTGTGAAAATAGCGGCCAGGGTTTTTAGCTAGTACCCCTGATACTGAATGCCCGTCGGCAGAGTGTAAATATAACGTCATTAGTCGGCTCGGATTGGCGGAGTTCAGCTCAATTTTTTGTATAACCTTTTGAACGAAGTTTGCGAATGCTTGTGTCAAGGACTTTACGCAAGTTGTCGCACTACTTTTTTGGGACATTACAGAGCCTAATGAGTGCTCTTACCAGTACGAGTAGCAATTCCCTAGTGGGGATGGACAAAAGATACAAAAAAAGTCACGTTCGTGTTCAAATGGGGATTTTTTTAAGCAGAGATTGCAATAATTTACTTTTAGAACAGGACACAGGTTCAGTAGAAAAATTGGGGGGGGGGTAGTTACATCAGTAATCTTCATGACGACTTACAAGATTGCATCTGCCACTAAACGGTGAAGAAAATCCGTACAAAATAACAGTAGGGTTTTAATTCAAAACTCCGTTCGAGCCAATATTTGTTTGAAAAACCGGACAGTCGAGACAGGATACTGATGCTTCTGGATGATATGAGGGAATTAAGCGGAGTTTGAAATAGGGCGTCAAGAAGCGAAACCGCTTAATCAGTTGGACAGTATGATCCAGCTATTTGGATAAGTCCGGTTTTCTTACCTGCATGAATCGAGAAGTAAAAGCAGGTGAAGCAGAAATGGCGCACCCGAACGCCGCTTTTGGTGGACGGAATCGCCGCTGACGAAAGGATGTCTTGATGTGGATTTCTGAGAGGACATTGACGTCCGTCAAAGTGTCGAGTGACAAGCCAACTTCACGTCCTTCTAAAATGCGCGCATCCACACGAATATGCTCTTAATTGAACATTCAAAAGTCACCTTAATGTATTTACTTAGAGGGGTCTTGCGATCTAGAATTTGAATAAATTCCAATTTGTCTTGCTTATTTATGGCTTGCTTTGCAGTAACATACAGTAGATGTGTTTAATCATGCAATGTTAGCGAAAATTCTGAAATGCGCTGTCAGTTCGAAATTATTACTTTAGTAGCCGTGTAATTATCAGCGCCGTGAAGCATAATCCCACAAACATTGAGTTACTTAAGCACGTCGGCTTTTAAAATAACTTATTTCTATTCGTCTGCAAAAGCCACATTCGGTAAAAATGACTACCTAAACAGCAAGAATTTTCCCAATAAATGTCTGAGGCCCTTATAAATGTGAATATATTTCATGGAAAACACACGTAAAAATATATATTTTGTATACTCATTTAGTGGAAAAGTACGTCTTCAAATGTTATGCTTAAAAGAAAGTGTATAATTATGTGTTAAAAGATTTCCAATTACCAAATAATCTTGAACATTTACACTTATGGGTTTCCACACTAAAAGTGGTATTTTTCCCCTGTGCGAAAAATCCTGCATCTCTATATGTTGTTAAAAAAGACCATATAGCATTTATAAAATGTATCTGTGGATTTGAGCTACAGGGTAAACTTTGCAAATAACGCTTGTAATTTCAGAGACACGATAATTTATTTAATGGTCTCTAGAATTCTCTTAAATGGAAACATTTTTAAAACCAAATTATATTTTCTCTAGATTGTCGCCCTCGGAAAAGACGCAGTTGTTTACCAAATGAGTAGGAGAATACATAGTTTTATACATGTTTTTTATAAAATATATATCTGAATTTTTAAGAACATTGAACACCAGCGAGGAAAATTAATGCTTTTTAAACAGTAATTTTTAACGAACGTGGATTTTTGGTGGGAGGCGAAAAGAAGTTTGTTAAAAAGCTGAAATCCTGAAGTAAGTGAATTATCTTAGGATTATGCTGCAGGACGATTAATTTTACTAATTTACTTAAGTAATCTTTAGAACCAGAAAACACATTTCAGAAATTTGGTAAACATCTTATGAGTTAGTACATCACCTGCATATTTATTTGAAGGACAGACATCTCATTAAGTGTCATTTGAGGGTAGCAGATTCTGTGAGAAAAATGGGAACATTCTTGTTCAAAAGTATACATCTTCGACCTTTCTACAAGTAAGCGTCCGCCCCACACGCCATTGCGTATCGATCTGTTTCCGTCTTTTCTATTTTTCCTTAAGGTTTTCGTACATGGCGTCTCACTCAGTATGCCTCATCTGAATATGACTTAGTTTGACTCACCTGATTGCATGGCCTCAAGAAATTCTCGGCCATTTTCGTAAGGTGGGTGCCGGAAATGCGAATCATGTCCCATGCGAAAACATGTTCAGGGTCAAGCGTGTACCTGACCATTTGAGACAGGTGGCCCTGCCTCTTATCAACTAACTAATGTTCGTGGATACGCGTGAAGACAACCTTTTCAGTTTGGCCGCAGCCTACGGCATCTATGCGTCACTTGAGATCTTGCAGACGACCTCCTTCTCCTACAGAGTGTCAGCCCGATCCTTGGAGTGTACAAGCTGCTTGCACAAAATAGAGCATACATGTTTTGTGACCAGCTGGTCATTCGAGATAAAAAAGTGATTTGCCAATTGCTCAGGCACGCTACCGATGGAAACAAGAGGCCTGCTCCCTTTCTTACATTTGAAAGTAGCGCTCACAGAGTTGTCTATCTAATGAAAACTGGGTTTACACAATGTACGAATTTCTACAGTTTCGTGTCTTTCCATGCGGGTTTTTTTGACGCAAAAAAACTAAAAGCGCGCTCGACAGACAACATGGACGAGACACCTAGAAAGGCTCAAGACCTATTTTCGGACATGGGTATCCTAATAGATTTACTGAAAAAATATTATTAAGATACCAGCAAAACGGCAGGAAAACTGTTTCTGAAAATTTCCCTTTTAAAAATATGCAACAATTGAACTCTTGAGGTGACACCCTGATCAAGCATTTTCATAAAGCTTCACAGTAGGGAGTTTTCGGGTGTTATTCTCGACCTACGCTGTTTTGCACGCCAGCTCGAAACTGTCTCGTCTTTACTTGTTTCTGTAAAACAGGCGTTAATGGCCATATACCAAAGAAATATATACACACATCCCAACATGGCTGAGGCCGCTGCATGGCGCGAGGGGTTCGTCTAGTCAGTAGGTTCTCCAGCATTCCCTGTCTGCTTTCTGCTAGATACTTCAAGTTATAAGTTGTTTCTTTTTAATTTCCTAAACAATTAACTGCGAACTTGGAGTAGATCAGTATATTTAAGGTCTAAAGGCTGAAAGCAAAGTTTCATGCGTGAATATGTAGACCGATATTGATCAACCAGAGCGAATAACTACGTAATATTCATTAACTGTCAACAGGCAGCTAGTAGCATAGTTAAGGGTAAGATTGTTTCATACGAACTGGCAAAATTAGGGGCCTAAACGGCACCAGGCTAGCACATATTATTGATTTTGGGTATCGTGCGGACCCTCGACTCCACCGAACTACCCTTTGCCACTGAACCAGCGCTTATTAGCGTCAACAGAAACGACTGCCATGGTCTACGAAGGCCGGTTTTGTGCGCACAGAAGAACCGCATTAAAACCTCACGCCTACTGTGTCCTATGGGCGTCTAACTGTATGCAATCTTCTGTGTCCTTTACTCCTTCCGCTTGCTCTCACTGTTTCGTAAATCATAATCTCTTATTCCTTCCACACTGTCCGGACGCACCACTTGTATATAAACGAACTGCAGTCGTCTATCTTATCTCCTACATGATGTACTTGCAACCTATCTTCTCAAATCTTGTAGTTCTCAGATAGTCCTCATTTTAACGCACCTAATTAATAATAAATTTGCACACAAAGCCAAACGGAGTACTTTAGATGCTGTTGCTCTCGTAGTCCACTCTGCACTAAAAGAATTAGACAAGGGTTGACGCGAGTACGCTTGCGCTTTTCTTGACTATTTTTCCGCTTTCAGTGCCGTCCCGCGCCCTTCTCTCCTTTTCAAAACCTCCGCGTGCGGCTGTCCAGGCTGGGTCGTCTCTTAGCTTAGCGACTATTTTACTTCCGCATTTAATTTGTCCAATCTGGCAAGCGGAAATCTACGATCCTTCCCAATGAATGCGGTGTTCTTCGAGGTTCCATTCTATCACCTCACCTTTTCTCCCTGCATACCGACGACCTAAGGTCACCTTATTACCGTCTTTTGGTTAAGTATGCTGCTGATGTGGTTTTTGGACATTCTTTCAAAATATAAACACACCTTCAGCCTCTTAAGGCTAGCCTAAACCATGTCCTAGTATGGTCAGAGGCAAATGGTCTCCTAATGAACAACCAAACATCGGTTCAGTGTATTTTCCGACTGCGGCCCTCTCCTAGTCCTGAGTCCTCTGACATCCTTCCTAACAGGGTATCCTCTTTCAGGTACCTCGGCGTTATTTTGTCCTCAAATCTTTCATTTTGCCTTTATATTGAGTCCTCATTTTCTAAAGTTCGTAAACTTCTTTATTACATACGTCGCTTACGCTCCTACAACACACCTCAACCCATCGATGCCTGCATTCTTCCTCTTATCCTATGCTGCTCACCTGTCAATTTTCCTGCTTTGCTAAAAAATCTTTTAGGTATACAAAAGTAAGGGATCAGAATTGATAATCTGAGGAAAATGAAGTTCTCGCCAGATCGCGGGACTTGTTTGGTTGACGTTTCGAAGAGCTGAAGCAGCTGTCCATTATCAGAGCGTTTAGTGAAAATATCGATTAGAATTTTGAATTGACATCCGAATAACTTGGCTGTGGACTGATCGATTTTTTTATTCTTTCGCTGTCTTGACCTACTGGCCGCGGCATGTGAGTGATGGTGGCCTCCTGTATTGTGTGTCGTCACCTCAATTGGGGTTAGTTGCGGTTGCGTTCCCCTTTTGGTTGAATTGGTCGACAGGCCGTGTTTGCTCGGTAGTCTTAGGCTCCGTGTGACCGTCTTGTCCTTATCACGGCGTATGTAATGACGCAGGAGTTTATAGGCCGAAGGAAGGTCTAGCTGCTTGTTGATGGAGTTGGCATCTGAGTACCAAACCTCAAGTGTGAGACGTTCTGTCCTTGAGGTGCACCTGCCTAAGACCGCTGCTCCTTGAAAATCAGAACCGTGACCAGTTTCTCCGATGTGAGCCGCAAGCTGTGAGTTTAGGGTCTAGTCTCCGACTTACTAGTTTGTGCTCATTTAGGCAAGTCTGCTATTCCCGTCCGGTTTCCCCAACGTAGTTGCAGTCTCCATCGACACAACGTATTTGATAGACAACTACCGAGCAAACGCGGCCTGTCGATCAATTCACCCAAAAGGATAACGCAAACGCAACTAACCGCACTTGAGCTGAGTACACACAAAACAGGAGGCCACCATCACTCACAGGCGACGACCAGTAGGTCAAGGCAGCGAAAGAAGTAAAAAATCGATCAGCCCACAGCCAAGAAATTCGGCTGTAAATTCAAAATTCTGATCAATTTTTTCACTAAACGCTCTGCTAGTGAAAATCCGCCCCAGGTCTTTGAAACGTCAACCAAACAAATCCCGCGATATGGCGAGCACTTTATTTTCCTCAAAGATCTTTTAATTTTGAAACGATTCCTCCGCATGCTGTCTTCTGCCCTTAGTGCTTCTTACCTTTTTTAGTCGACACTTTTCTAGAACGACGTTTCAATACGGCCAAGAAATTTGTTGGTAGGATTATAGATGACGTTGCCCATCCCTCTCATTCTGATCTTATTTCCGCGAAGTCTTTCCACCCGATGTGCCGCAACTTCCGACTTATGTCTTGTCGCACATCGGCTTTTCGAGCTTCTGTATTGCAATTCCTAACGCACTATCTTACGTGCAAAGAGATAGAAATACAGAAGCTAAGACTTGAACTATCCTCATAATAATCGTTTCTTTTGTGTTAAACTTCGACTCTCTAATAATCTGTTAACTTATTTGCTGCCCATAGAGAATGAAGCCAAGTTTTTGCTAACAATTTTGAATTTATGGTTTCAAAATAAAGCGGCTTCCTTTACCTCTCTCTCTCTCTCTCACATACGTCCTCTTGGTTAGAACTCCGACGCCACATACCACTGAGCCACAGGCCCACAATCCTGTCAGTTTCCATCGGGTATATTAACAGTGTTAGAGGGGCTCTAAGGTCGCTTTAAGAAATTTACTCGTCTCGTTGTGCCTTACGGCTCTCTCTCAAGTTTTTCTAGCAGAAGCACAGCAGTACGTGGTTAAAGCAGAATAACAAGAACGAAAATGGCGAGGGAGACTAGACTGGTGATTTCCGGTTTGTTGGTCACTGTCAGCTGGCCGCATTCAGCCCCCAGGGAGGCTACTTCGGGAAGAAGAATCCTTAAGCTTTGGAAAATGTCAGGTTTTTATAAAACTAAGCGCGACACAAAAATGCGTTCTGACCTATTACGAGGTCGACCATGGACCACAGTGTTTACTTATAACTTTAAGAAAACCCCATAATCTGCTACAGCGTAAACCGCAGTTAATCGTTCAAATGGAAAAGAATAAAGATGACCATAACCTACAGTTTTCATACCAAAAAACGGGAATGGCCTGTTTCTTTGGTTTAAACCAGACCTCATTTTTGCGTCATATTTACAGTATGTTACGGATCTCATAAAATGTCGGCCAAAATGCTGAAGTGCGTTTTCGCTTAAGAAGAACTACTTAGACGCAGATGTAATACTGATTATCCTGTGACCTAATCCTACAGCATTTCAGACTTGGCAGGATGTCAGCTTTAAAATGCACTGCTTTGCAATCTCCTGTAGAAACCGCACTTGGTTAAAAATGACTACTTAAGTAGCACGCATTTGTTCCGTTAATTTTCCAGGGCTTTGCAAATTCAAATATATCTTGTAAAAAGCCTAAACAAAAGTAAACTTTCCTTCAGCCGTTTAAAAGAGAATCACCTGTTCTTTATATTTTATGTCCTGGGAAGGAGTGTAGTTGGGTTTTAAAAAATTTCTCATTATGAGATTGCTTAAGACATCGCAACGTCCATACGCATAGCATCGCGCCTTTTCGTTTATCATCGCTCCTCATGAAATTTACAATCAAAGTCTGCATCCATGGCAAGGTATTATGGAATCTGTATAATATCTCTTTAAAAACATAGAAAAATATTTGATTTTGTGTTAGGGGGCGCTCACCGATCGTTCATACGGAACTCACTCGTTCCGTTGTGCCTTATGGACTCTCTCTCGAGCCTAAGCAGCAGCCGCACAGCGGCGCATGATACATAGGCAGGTCGCGAGGTCGAGGCTCGGGTGTTCCACACTTCAGGCTTGGGTATGGCTGGCTGACGACGACTAATAAGCCAGAAGTGGCCACTCCAGTCTCCCTTGTCTTTGTCGGTAATACTATTCTGCCTATATTTGATTTTATTTGCGCGGAACGCATGCATCTTACAGACTGAAATTACTTAGTGCTAATGCAACGACTGATCAGCCTCAAAACTATTCGGCAATTAGAAAACTTTATTAGAACCATTTTACACTTTTTCGTTTATAAAACAACAAGAAAAGCCGATTCTCTGAACAATGACTAAAAGAAAGCATGTCTTTGTTCGTGGTTTCCATAAAATATATTTAAATTTACAAGGCCGTTGAAAATCAACGGGATTAACGCATGCTAATTAAATAGTCATTTGTCACCGATTACGGTTTTTACAGGAGATTCAAAGTCAGACCATACAAAAGCTGACATGCCGCCGAGCCCTGATTGTAATAGACATGCTACAAGAAAATCAGTATTAGAACAGCACCTAAGTATTCCTTGTTTATGGCAAATGCATTTATAACTTCGGCTAGCATTTCATGAGATCGGTCACTCACTGTAGCTTACAATGGAAAACCCTAAAGTGCACTCACATTTATAATTCTCCTCATTAAAACAGACTACTTTTACACATTGAAGATTTTAAAATAACTATGCAAGATTAAATAACACATCAATTAAACGGACACCCAAGGCAGCTAAAGTAGGAATATATTAAGGCAAAAATAATAAACAGATTTTTGCGGTGCACATTTTTCGAGGTTGCGTAGCCGGTCTTTTGTTTGAAGTATAAATATAATATAATATAATAATATATAATATATATAATATATAATCTAATATAATATACAATATATTATATATATAATATATTATATATTTTATATTATATATATTATATATATAATATATATATATAGATATATAATATATAATCTATATGATATATATAATATCTATTATATTATATATATTATATATATATTATATATTATATATATAATATATTATATATATTATATTATATATATTATATATAATAATATAATATATAATATATTTTTAAAATGTATCTAATAAAATAGTTCTTGTTCGACTGACTTCTGCGTCACCGACTGGACTAGCCCATCTTGGCACATATCTTAATAAACCTTTGATGCACGACACTATGTAATCAGATAATTCGATGTCTATCATTGCCAGGAGAACATAAAAACTAGAAAAATAATCCCATTTCTTTAATAAGCGAGACGCTGTGTACTGTAGGTGGCCTTATTCATAAAATGTCGACCGTGATTTCGAAATGCGTATTCATTTTCAAAAGATTAATTAAATAGGGTTGTAAAACTAGTCAGCCTGCAACATAATTCTCATATATGTCAGTTAACTCAGGATGCTGGCTTTCGAATGAAGTTCCGTCCGTCTTCATGCAAAAACGGCACTGTACAAATGACGGCTTAATTAACATAAATTGTTCTCGTTGATTTTTGGTTTCCTTAAAAAAATTAATGGTAGTTCATGGAAAACATGCATAAAAATATTCATTTTTTTGCTCATTAGGTAGATGATTATATTTTAATCTTATACTCGAAAGAAAGTTATAATACGGTTTTCAAAAACCTTATCAGTTCCCAAATAATTTTGAACCCGCTCTTCCGTAACACTTGAATACAGGGTTTCAAAACTACAAGCCGTGTATTTTCCGCATACGGAAAATCACACATTTCTCTACGATATTCAAAGTAGATCAAATGGGGTTCAAAAAATTTAACAGTGGATTTGATGCATATTGTTAACTTTACAAGCCATATAGGTAAATGCAGATACATAACGATTTATGATCGGTCATTTCACGGTATATAAAAGTCCCACAATTAGAAACGTTTTTAAAACCAACTTATATCCTTCCATTGGGTATAAACTTGAAAGAAGACGTAATTATCTACCAAATGAGCAAAAGCATGAATATTTTTACGCAATTTTTCTAAGAAATATAATTGGATTTTTAGGGACATCGAAAGTCAATGAGGAGAATTTATGCTACGAAAGTTATCATTTTTACGGAGTGTAGTTTTTGCATGCAACTTGAAGGAAGTTCATTCAAAAGCCGGCATCCTAAGGTAACTGAAATATTATAGAAGTACGTTGCATACTGCCTAGTTCTACAACCCTACTTAAATAATCATTTCGAAACGAAAACACATTTCGGAATTGCGGATGATATTTCGTGAGTTAGCACACATACTGTACAACTTGGATACCCAACTCATTCTCCCTTGTTCAACGACCAGAGGTAACGGTTATGACAACAAAATTTACAAATTATCCATTCAAAGAGGTATTCCCATGGGACACTTAAACTCGAAAAGAGATATTTCCATTGCTCTGGCCTTCCAGACAGTAAAGCCAACAATGTAGGGGGCAATTGTGTGTGTAGAAACATCTCCTTATACTAAAAGACGGACGAGAACAGCAAGTGAAATCATTTGCGACTGCAGTATTTTCCAAAAATCAACGTACAACCTGCGCTAAAGTAGACGTTGGTCAAACTGGGATATCCACCACCAGTAAACGTGAAGGTCACCGAGACAGCAAAGCACACCTTCAACTTCCACCAGATCACCGATTGCATGTTACATATGTGTTTGCTTGATATTTATTGTAACACAGATACCTTTGTGTAAATCTCCATTAAAGGACAGTTTTTTAGGCCACGAGCCTTGAAATTTGCCCAAAATGACTTGGTCAAAAACCTACTTACATACAATCTGCAATCTGCCAAATTAATGAAGGCTAATATTTTTTTAACTAACACGGCTTATTTGCGTTAAGAGAAAGACAATCCGCGTTTTTTAGAAGCCCAAAGAATTGGTCAGAATTAATTATAAAATGGAGGCCATTCCTGTGAATTTACTGCAGAATCAACCATAAGCAAACATCTACGAGCAATTTTTTGGTGCAGCTAGTTTCTCTGGCATATTATTTGCTTTCTGAATGCCCTGTTACACTAATTCCTTATGGAACATGACGCTTTAGGGCCGTAAATCCTTCATGCCACATTAAAATAAGTCACGCTACGCCAGAGATTAGCAACGCAGCTCTAGACTGTGAAATTGTCCCCCCCCTTTTGGCTGCCTTTGGAGCAATTTAAAATTTGCCCCAGCACGGGTAGACACGTTCTCTTTTTACTCACCACAGCGGTAAAAGCCTTTTTGACGCCTAAAACTCCGCGGCATTGGGACATGCATATTTGGATAGTTGTGTGCAGATGAGTCTGGCAGCTAAAAGGTTATGGTGCGACATGCAGCTTAACACCCGCAATCTAAACGTGCTGTTGTGTGCTTAAAGGGGTCGTCAACTGAAGTCGGTATACTCCCAGCTGTTAAGAAATGAATGCGCCCACGTGATCATACATTTGACTGCCATCCGATTAAAAGCCTTAAAAACGCCCCTGCACGTAATACTGTTAGCTAGATAAATAAGCAGTATTACTTGCAGACTCTTAATTCTAAATTTATACCTCTTATTAAGCAGTAATTAAAAACGGCGCCAGTGGAAGTAAGATCGCACTAACCAGCAAAGTAGCTATAAAAAGTGTTTATCTTGTGTATTTTCGGTAAAATTGGTAAGCGCTTTCATTTTGTGAAGAATTCACAAAGATTACGCAAAACGGTAAAAACTCGAAAACCAAATTACCTTCTCACTTTAAAAATTGCACATGGTTAAATAAATGATAAAGAGGGGTCGACTATGGGAAACAATAACTTTTTTATAGGTAAATGTTGGACTGCATACTGATGATTGCCATTGCGATTAATATAAATATGCGTTGTTTTACATGACATGGTTGTTCGTTTGCCCGCAAAACACAAATCCCTGTTTTACTGCAGTCTGCATATGTCGAAAAACAAATTTTAGAGTCAGCCCGGCATTTTAAACTGTTGAGCTACTTCACATCATCGCAGACAGATATTCTGCGTCCTCATATCTGCAAAATATTATTGGCTCACATTTAGACATTTAAAAATAAAGGTCTTCAAGGGCTAACACATTTGCAAAAACTAGGAATTGTAGAATGGTAATACCGACAAAGACGAGGGAGACTGAAATGTCCATTTCTGGTTTATCAGCCGTCATCAGCCAGTCATACCCTGTCCCGAAGTGTACAACACTTACGGTTCGAACTCGAGACCTATAAGTTAAAAGTACAACGTCTCTAATAACTGATCCACGGGCCCGTTATCTTGTCGGTTTTAATCATGAATATACTATGATAGAGGGGGTTCCCACTGATTGTTTTTAAGTAACTCACTCGACCTGTTGTGCCTTGCGGACTCTCTATCGAGGTAAACCAGTATTCGCACAGAGGCGCATGATATACGCAGAATGGGCTCGAGAGAGGTCCCGTAAGGCACCACGGGAGGAATGAGTTCCATAGAAGATCGGTGAGTGTCTCTCGACCATAATAAGAATTGTGGTGGCAAAACCTTTTAAAATTACCAAGAATACCGGAGTTGGATGCTTTTATGCCTAAGAAGTCGTCTGCTCGAAGAGCTCTTTGTGAAAACTACTACGCTCTTACTCATCGGTTTTACAGCAGCCTCGCAGCTGCACGTTCCTATATTGGATCCTTTCAATACCTTGCAAAATCTGCCGCATATTGAACGAAACCTGTAACTCTCCACAAAGAATACTTCTGTCATTGCAAGTGCCTTTATGAAGGACAGGTCTCGTTGTTTACCCCTGTGGGCATTAACATATTCTTTAAAACGTCACTAAGCATAATGAAACCATCGTTAAAGAGCATCAAACGGAATTTATTCCTCAAGAAAAAAATCCAAAATAAGTTCATTTAGGTTTTCTGACAATAAAGTCAAATAAACGACGCAAAGTGACATCGCGATGGTTTTAGGAGATTTTATTTGCTTGAGGGCATTAGCTAAGACGCTCACAGTCGACTGCAAAACCATGATAAATTTCTGATCATCTGTGTAAATGGTTACCGAAACCTAGATGGACCGTTTTGCAACATGCATTGATTTTAACAGATACCAAAGACAATTCGGATTGTTAACAGTGTTCTTAGCAGTAGTAGAAAGTGTAGAAAACTGTGTTTTTTTCTATACAGGTTGACCGTTTACGTTTCCTCAGGTAATATGTTTTCAGCCATTTCAACTTCTGCGGAAATAGCGAGTAACATTGCAACATGGTTATAATACTTTCCAGAGATTGCCTAAATACTGCGTCAGACTAACCAATGCACCATACGTAGCGTCTAGTACGACCGTCTAGAAATTGCCTGTTCCTTAATTAATTACCCAAATAAACAAAATATTCTAAAATGATTGCTCGAAAGGCGAAAAACAAATATACCAAGTAATACTTCTAGGTTAACTTTCGTCGTATGGTGTGATTGCAAAACTCCTGGAGACTATGATCAGACAGGTAAAGTACTCGCGCTGATAACCTAAAATAGTGCAGACCGTTTTAAGAGGAGTTTGCAAGCCAAATGATTGGTTGAATTCGTTAACCAACGGATGCATGAGTAAAAATCGGATTGGCTAAAAACAAGTAATCGAAAGCAGATGAGCGTGGTTTAACTGCTGATCCAAACTCCTCAAGAACATTTTCCAGTTCATGTGCATCTGGACATGCCGTATGCCAGAGAGCAGCACACATGCAATCCAGGTAACCCATAGGCTTCTTTTGAACCCCGGATCTATTTCTTTCTCACAATGGCGGAAGGTCTGTGTGTATCTTCATCTTCTAATTAAACAATACATGTTCTTTTTGCCAGAGGTCTAATGAATGGAAGGCATACCATCGCATCAAATGGATTTCAGGAAACCGATCCAGTTATACCAGCCGATAAGATGTGCACCTGTAACTGCACTTGCAGACGACGCAAGAATCATCGAAGACCGCCAGGACTGACATCTTCGAAGCCTTTTTCCCTGACTGCTGAAGATATCCAAGGTCCACCGCCCAAGGAGTTCGGTGTTCGCCCAATGGGTGGCCAGAAGTATGAAAACGACGATGGAGTTGACCAAGTTAACTATCAACCTCTCGAAAATGTGAGTCACTGAGAGCCGCGGTTGAATACATAACTAGGCAGGCCTGAAAGGGACATGTTTTTGAAAAGTACGCTATCACAGCTTAAATGAAACAACTTCAATTGATACTTGAAGCCACAAATATCATACTTTCCTCTACAGTAGTCATTTGTTAAGCAAGATCTGTAAAAACCGCAACTTCAATAGACGCAGATCCGTTGTATTTAGGATACTGATCCGTGTGTCTCGAGGTAAACTATGATTTTTTGGATCTACTAGCGCAATGCCAAAAGGCTTACTTTCGTGTGTATTTTTTTCCTTCGTACTGGTAATTAACACCTTTATGAACTGAGGAATTACGTTTTCATAGTATAATATAAAAAGTGACGAATAGCAGGTGAACACGAGCAGCAGATCTTAATCCAATTTCTAACGACTGCAACGCGTCCTTAAAACTAGGCACGAATAATATGATTCTGCTTAACAAACACCAAAGGGGATGTTCTTTAGACAAAATGTGCGCATCAATGTTGGTCTTTCAATTCAGCAAGCCGCTGTAAACAAACATTCCTGGAAAAGACTTACACAGCATAGGCAACATTTTTGAGACGCTGAGCGAAGGTTATTTGTCCAAAATTAATTCAAAATGAAGGGAGGTAAAATGTGTTGAACGGAAAACATGTAACACTTGACTGTAAATGCTGCTTTTAATTTCCTTAGAAAATGACTGCGAACTTGGAGTAGATCAGTGTACTAAAAAGATTGAACCGTGTAATATTAATAAGCTGCCGACAGACAGCTAGTAATATACTTTAGGGTTGGTTGATACCATAATAACAACGCAGAGAGTAGCCAAAAGCTCACACACGTGTGTTTCGTCGATATTCTAAAGCAGCATGACCCAGCAGCGATAAGTTCGGCTCGTCAGTTGGTCACCCAGCATTCCCTGTCTGCAATCTGGTAAATACTCCAATTAAGAAATTGTTGCTTTCTAACTTCCGTAGAAATTAACCGCGAACTTGGAGAGGATTAGTAAACTTAAGGTCTATAGAAGTGGAAGACAAATTTAAAATGTGTCTGCCGCTATGTAGTTTAATAGTTCTCGGAATGTCCTTGCCCCTTTCCATTCTCTATTTTCATTTATGTTGAATGTCTTTCAAACAGAATGCAACTGCGTCGGCAGAACAACAGGAGGAGGACGAAACACGTCGAAGAGCGGAAAACATTCTGACAGCCCTCTCCGAACTCTCGCAACTGCGGTTCCGGGGTCAGGAACTGTCAAGACTTATTGAAAGTCTGCAGGTAATACAACGGTATTTTTTTGAGAAGGTACTATGACACATTGCGGTAAACAAAATATGCCATGTTTGATTTATTCGGACAAAATGATCACGCTGTATGAGGACGGGAGAGAGACATCGCCTCATCAAGCAGACGTAATGAGACCACTCACCTACAGGCATTTCAATTATAGGACAGGATTTAAGCGGTAAACAGACTTTCGCAAATATGGAAAAGTAGCGAGGTTTATTTTGCGATACTCTGAGAGCAATTGTCCGTTAAACAGCCGGATATATGTTTCACCGCACTTCGCCAGCATTGTCGAGACAGCTGTTCCTTCTTTGTATCTGCCATATGCTGTTGTACATTGAACAACTCACAATTCACAGGGTGATTTCAAGTAAGCAGGTCGTATAAAGAAGATACCTTGTAGAGGATAAGCGTTTAACAATATGGTTACTTCATATTTTATTGTAAAGAAAGAGAACGGTTTCACGACGTACTCGTCTGCTAATCACTGTCGTTCGGGAATACGAACCTTAATGTACAGAGAACCTCCCCATCGTGAAGAGACATGTCTACATTTCTACAGGCCATCGGCATCATTATACCTAGCAAAATTGACCTCGAAGATACTCGGTTGTGAATCAGATTTGGAAAAACATTAATTTAGATTCCTGAAACATCAAGCAGACCACTGCTAAATTGCCTCTTCTAATGCGCAGTGTGCTTTAAGGCGATTTTCTGGTCTTACAAAAAGTCGTTCTTCCATACATAACAAGTACTAAGAATTCGCAGGTGAACTTAGATCTAAACAGAGTGGTTTTTAGACTGGTGGAAAACTAGAAGGAATTGCTGAACTAAAAGTACATACAGATCTCTGATCGTAAAATTGAGTTCTTCAAGTAGCTTGCGGCTACTTTATCGGTGTAACTGTGTGAGTTTTCTTGGTCGGCATTTCTGCAAATAGTGGTTAATGTGCTCAATTACCCGTCTTATTCGGCATAAGCGCGACTGTGACGATCCCACTGTTTGACTTATTTTGACGATTTTAAAGCTAAGAGTGCCTAACTGTTAACCAAATGCCGCGTCTGACGACTATATCTCTAGAATATGCGGCCCATCTGCTTACTTCTTAAGTCTACTGTCAACATACTCTCGACATCTAAAAGGCGATTTTATTATAAATGTTTGCGTTATGTCACATACGTTTCCGACTTCTGCCTATGTAGCATTCATCGGGTTTGCTAAAAGCCCTTCAGTCACTGCCGTTTTATTGCATCTCTTAGTATAAGATAGGAATGTTCATTGTAAGATGCCGCAACGATAAATCTTACTATATTTTCGAAAAGAAAGTCGAAGTTACAACTTCTGACTCGTTTAGTTATTAGCAACTAATCACACACCCATGACAGTGTCGAGGTAGCTTCATATTCAAATGACTTTAAATGCTCCTGACGGAGATTGCCAGGAGATAAACTATGCTTCTATTGATAGATTCTTGATTAGAGGCCCGACAGCTATGTGATCAAGATTAGCATATGACTTGTTAAAGATAATCACATAGGTCACAAGCTATTATCCAAGTTTTTGTATCCCACGGGCATTTCTTTTGCAGCACTGGTTTCTTTATTCTGCCTGGACATCTGCGAGCATTTTATGAGGGAATAAGCTTGATCCTCCGGCACCTTCTTCATACAACTGCCCACGTTTGGATCGATTAATTGGCTGCTGTATCCTTTGAACGTAGAAATAATCTACAAGCCATGAGGAAATACACCCTGCCATTGAGTACATTCTGGAAAATTTACCTGCGCCATTAACGGACATGGCTACGTAGGCAAGGCCGATTAGTGTCTTTAAACCGGCAATAATTGTCTACCGAAAAGGACATATCGACGGCATTATAGTCTGTTGTACGAGTTAAGCAGAAAACTGCGTCCTGTGTGCTGGCACTGCATCCGGCGAATTGATCCTTTTGTACCGAACGACTGACGCAATACACTAATACTCATATAGACCTCCAAGTACTAGCCTATAACATGGTACGACTGATAACCTTCACGTGATCCGCGTTTGCATTGGGCTGCCATTCAGCCAAAAACCCCGACGATGCAGCGAAAAAGAGTCAGGTAACAATGTGTTACACATGCAGCCGTTCTAGAATGAGGACGGTGTCGGTCGATGGGGTTATCAAGTTAAAATACCAGAATGGATTGTCTGATCATACGAGGTGGTAAACTTCATGCTACCCGCGATCTACACAGCAATTTTCATCCTGAATGCGCATGCTAAAAGTGAATAAAAACGTAGGAGTTTCGAATTGTCATGTATAGTAAAGTGCTCAGTGCGGCACTTACAAGATGCGTGTTTCTCACGGAACTTGGTTATCTTGTCAGACCGCTTTTAAAAGTGACGACATGGTCACAAGATTTTCAAAAACTGTAGGTAAAGTTAGGGTGTGTTGCTCCCTTGGGCAGTTTTTCAAAAATGTGTATTCTAATCTCGGCAGATCTGGTTCGGTCCAAAGGCAAAACGGGTCGAGTGAGTCCCGTAGTGCGGTCGGCAAGCGCCCCTTACCATTGTACATACCCGATCGCAACCAACAGTATAACGAGCTCATGGCTCAGTGGCCAGTACGCTGGACTTCTAACCAACAGGTCGCCGAATAAAGCCCCAGAAATTGTAAACCCCGGGGTTACGTATGCCTGGATGACGACAACGAATAAATTGCAAATGGCAATTCCAGTCCCCACTAGCTTTTTTGGCAAGGCTGCTCTGCGGTTTAAAATGATTCGTCTGACAAATTCGTCAATAAGTCACTCGTTACGCGGAGGTTGATTTTAACTAGCGTTATTGACGTCAAAGTTGTCCGGATCGGGATCAGGAATACGGTTGGATTTGGGGTAAGATTAAGGAGCTGAGTTATTCCTACGGCCGAGGCTGTCAAGCCTGGTATATAGTCTGCATTTGCGGTTGAGGCTAGAGCTGGGATTTAGAAATGGGGTTTAAGGCTTTGGACTAGCGATAAACGGACCCAGGGTTTGGATTGCGCTTAGGATTGGGTTTTCGCTAAATGCTTATGGGTTGAGGGTCATGGTTGTCGTCAGGGTGTTAGTTAACCACGGTTTTCCCAGGAGTTTACCTACTGCACTCCTGCCCACTGTTGCAATTGTTCTTTTTAAGGAATCAAAGATTAACCTGCAAGAAAGACTCTCTTCGAGCTTTCAGAAAACAGCCAAATTCCAAATTGCCGGCGCCTACCGACAGCAGCCATTGCAGTTTCACCAGCTGGATTCAACACGAACTCAACGGTCCGAAATGTCACCGACAGCACCACCGACATCTCCTTCCGCGGCATCAGCGTCCGGCAAACAGCCAACCTATTCGCCACGTCTCCAAAACGCGATCAGACAGCCGGCAGGAATCTGTCCTGCCACTGGAAGCCTCAAACCCGAGTCCCCGGTGCCAGGCCTTATGGAGTCGCCGAGACTGCCTAATTTCGGCTCAGTGAGTATCCGCGAGCGCAAGGCGAGTCTATCGGAGAAGCGACAAAATCTCATTTCTGACGCCTTTATTGGTCGCATTCGGGAACGTATTCGTGAGCGACGGCAACATCAGGGCAAGGATCAGTGCCCAGATGTTGAGATGACGGCTGGGCGGTCAGTCATGCAAACACTGCACGCAAGTCCACGAGCCACGGACCTGGTGCAGGACGCTTTGATCTCCGCGCCGCAGGGAGATAAGGGCTTGCCCTACCATCGACGATTTTCTTTGGTGGGAAACAACCCTCAGGCTGTAAGCAACACTGATGTATATACATATGTGTGTGCATTTGTCCCGTACTGTGTCCCCTTGTTTTTACTTCGCCGCTAATATGTCTATTATAGCCTTTTGTCAGTTAATTGCAGATCTCTGAGCCGTTGTTCATGTGAGGACTTAATAATATAATTTTTAATTTTAAGATTTTTCTCAAAGCACACGTTTGTGTAGTAATAAGTAATGTTTTCAACAGTGCATATTAAGCAGCATTTTTTATACATGAAGCTAACAGCTGATGACGCTTTGAGTGGGTTTTGCCCGAAACTAAATAACCGACGCCTAGACTGTTTGGGATTTTACTAACTTCCATTTTGATTAAAATATCAACGTAGAAAAAACTTTTACGATAAGAAAGCAGAATTAAACACAATTAGGTAAAAAATTACCAAAACAGACCTCTCCAAAAGCCCTTTTGCGACCATACAGTAAATGTTCAACAGAAAAACAGCACTTTATACCAACACTATTTTTAAACGTTAACGCCGTGCGATAATGTGCACCTGTTCTAGGCCAAAACCGGCAGCGAAAATAGATCTCTGTACGCCACTGCTCTGTTTTTCAGAACACTACCGATCGTACCTGACACATTGGAAGGGGGGGGGGGAAAGGGAGGGGGCAAGCGTTGCTCACAGGGGAAAATTCTCTTTTTAATTTGGATTTGAGTTATGGCACTGCCAGTGGACATCAACTTAGAAATAGCCAGTTTAACCTCTCTGCTGTTTGCCAACCATGATTCTCGGCAATTAAAAATATTTACGGATAGAGTTTTGAAGATCGTACGGCATGGAGCCATTTGATCGCCTGTAGCGTATCCTGGACAAATATGATATTCGCAACATAGTTGTTACTAGTCGTGTCTCGTTTAACTTTGCAAAATTAATGTTCTGCTCACGCGATGGGAGGGGCGGACTCTGTTATTCAGCCTTGCTCTCGTTCGAGAAAAGTCCTACACAAGTTAAGGGTAGAGTTAAATTTTTTCCTCTTATTTCGCCCAATCATTTGAGGATATGGTGGTTGGCGTGCACTGCAGCAGATCAAATCCTGCGTGTTAAACATTTACGGAAGACAGTGAATGTTAGCTAAAAATGCTTCGCCTCTACTGACTTTCCCTTCCCGTCAATCGCAGCCCAACTCGGAAGTCTCCTCGAAGTTTACAACAGAAACTTGCGACAGTGTTTCAAGCTCGATAAAGTATTTGGTTAATAAGAATAGATAAGCTATGTGATAGAAATTGTGCAGCATATATGATTTGGTACAGGGTGTTTTCAAAGCAGTATATTTATCTAAATATTATTATGCCGTATCGTAGTACTGATATTAGTGTAGCAAAACTGAACGGCTTCACGAGGTTGGCTATCGAATGCGCGTTTTTCTAACCACCTCAATAATCATTTGCGGTTAAAAACGAATAGTTGTAAAGCATGAGTTTCGCATTACTTTTGGTGCCATTACAAATTTGACTATACTTGAGAGAAAGTAAGCACAAAATATCATGCATGACTGTCCTGCAAGTCTTGGGTTATCAAAAGGGCATATTTTATTTTAAAAGGTTTGCCATTACGATATTTGTAAGATAATCTATTACGAAAGCATTACGTTTTGCACAGCTTGATGTTAACATTGAAACACATAACATGATTATATCGGCATTAAAGTTTATGGGGATAAGATGACAACTGTTTAACAGAATAGAGGTATATGCAAGTTTTTTAATGGAAAATGTACGGCTCGTTACCCGAAAACACTAGACATTGGTGCACCCTATAGGTGAAATTCAAAATTATCCGAAACTTTATAGAGAATTGGCGAAGTTTGTTCCTGCAACCCAATTTGATTGATGTCATGTAGTTAGCTAACTAAAACAAATTTAGTGGGTGTGATTACGCTAATTTTAACTGTACCACGTGTTTTCGCCTTATTTACTACTTTACTCCAGAAATTGACTATGTCTGGGAAGGTCTCATATGCAAGCCAAGGTTACATCAATTATCAGTCTATGCGCTTGCTTCAAGACCCGCTTGCGCCCTTTTTATTTTCTTTGTCCAGCGAGCGGCTAAGTAGACTTGCTAGGATTATTGATCGGACAGTGTGAAACTCCGCCAGTTCCACCACAGTGGCCATGCACTGCGAACTGACACGCGGTCCCCTCCGTAGCTTTAAAGGTATGATTACGCCTTTTCTATCTTCTTAATCCAGCGAGTGGCTGTGCCGAGGGAAAAGTGTGTACACTCCACCAAGCATCGGTTCACACGCACCTCTGCGCGTGTTTCCAGCTCTGTTTGCGCTTTCTTATGCTTCCTTATCCAGCGAGTGACTAAGTCACACATGTTAGTTAAAACCGTTTTAGTTAGCTAGCCATATAACAACAATCGAATGGGGCTGTAGGAACAAATATCGCCAACATTTTAAAAATGCAAAAAACCCCTTCCTTAGTAAAGTTTAAACCAGGAGCAATTTGCAGCGAGATGTTAGGAAAAAGAACACTGCACATGTTTCCTGCAGCATATGTTTTCATTTATTAGAGTTTCGGCTCAAATACGTTGTCAAAGGCAGCCTTTAATATAGTCAATTTAAAAAACAGCAGTTTTTAGTTACACGGGAGTCGTTCTGTTGCACTTAGGGCTAAGTTACCGAGCAGAAGTTTTACAATGCACTTTGTCAATTTCATACTCCTGCTTTGCGTCGTTTTGACTAACACGGGTACTTTAGTTCTCCAAAAATCGTTTTTGACATAAAACCTGCCAGGTTGTCCGATTTTATACATGCGAAGCTCTCCGCGTTATGGGATAGCGAAGTGGTCAGCAGGAAAATGGAAGCCCGTACAACATTAGCTAGCATTACGCAGATATCGAGATAGCTTCGAATTTATCGACGACATCAAACTCCGTTACCATAACGGCACGGTGATGTTCTTGCAGACGTCTCGTCGCTTTTTACAGACGTCCCTTTCGGGCAGTTAAATAGATCTGATAATTTCTTTCAACCAGTCAGCAGAAAATTGTAGTTCCGACGAAAACGCTTAACGAATTGTTACTAAGATGCACATTAAATGAAATATTTCTTTTTAAAAGCTAACTCTATAGGCACAAAGACAGCGTTGCTATCGGCTCGTCTCCTAGACTCTTTTAGCCAATGTCATTATGTTGACACTAAAGAGATCTCAACTAAGCGATCAGATTGAAATGCTTAAAAATTGCAGTCGCTACGTTGATGATGTGCTTGCATTTTCACCGCAGAATCCGCCGTAGTTGCCCTCTCAAATGCGTCCATCAGATTTACGTTGGAGATAGAAACGGATGGTTTGCCTCCCTTCCTAGATGCCTTCCTAGACAGAAAACTTGACCGTGGAGTCCGAAAGAACGCCTAACGGAAAAACCCAGTCTAAACAATAGGCGAACTTCGCCAGTTTCGTGCCCCTCCAGCTAAAACGAAATCTAGTCCACTGTTTGAAACAAATGGCAAGAGACTTTATCTGACACATAGGAAAGACTTAGAAAAAACCGCGACATGCTTCGCGAAAAAGGGGATCCCGACAGGTTTATTGAAAAGAACGCTGCCAAACAACCCGCAAAACTCACCACACTTATCATCGAAAGGAAAACTTTGTTCCACAAAATCCCTTTTCAAGGAGATTTTACGAGTGAACTCCTAAGAAGACGCCTTCATTAAGCTGTCTTGCGAACCCTTTCAGCAACAAGGGTTTGAATAATGTTGCCTACTAACTCCTTTTCACACGTATAAGGTAAGGATAGATTGCCTTATCAGATCACCTCATATACTCGTTTACTTGCTCTTGTTGAGCAGATTATGTATGTCGTACGAGGTGGTGTATATCCAAAGAACACGAGACCATCTCCCGGCATGCTGCGAAAAGGCAAAACTAGGAGCATATGTGCATGCTGATGATTTCGGACATCGTGTGGTCCCAGTGAAGCGTTTTATGTAATTTATAGCTACCCTAAGCTATTGGGTCAACGCTTGTTGGCAACAGTAGAAGCGTCCACAATCAGTAAAACCGACCCCATGTGCCCAAAAGAACCTCGTTTGGGCTCCGCGCTTACCTTGGTCAAAGGCTGACTAACCACATGCAACTTTCCGAGGCCTTGCACTCTCGTCATCTGTGTTTTAACAAAACCAAGTTATTATCGATTTTTTAATCACAGACATGTTTAACTGCACTCCACTCCCGTGTAATCGTTATGGTCCGGTAGGAATCTATCAAAGGCAAACGAGTTTCGGCCATCCCTTCTTCTGAGTATATTATTATCCTCCGCACGGGATATTACAGCCCACAAATTTAAATGCAATAAATAATCTAACGCAAGCGATGTGAAATGAGATAACTACCTGGTCATTGTGCGGAATCATAGGCATTAAGCCCTTTTAAAATTAGCTCGAAGCTAGCTTAAAAATTCTTTGTCAGGTATAATATGCCTCTGGGTTTTAGGACAAAAATAAATGGCACTCTGTGTCAGCGTAATTTCCTTTGCTTATAAATTTCGCCGATCATATTTGTTAATTTTATCGTCCTTAATGCTCGGAGGTGCTTATTTTGACGTCAATTTGTTTATTCTGCCTTTTTTAGTAAATGAAAGGTGTTTTGCTCGCTGGAAATTCGTATTTTTAAATCAAGGCAGTTGTATGCCCTTGGTAGTCGTACTCACTTCTACAGGTATATTTTGTTCTAATGCATTTGCAAGTCATAGGTAGATACTAATTTTTTCCAAAAGGTCACAAAAAGACTCGCCATTAGGCAGCTATTTTAAATTGCATCCTGAATGCGAAATGCCTCCTGTGCGGTCTGAATTCTTAAAATACGTAATGCAAAAATAAAAGGGACACAGTCTTACCCGTTTAAAAATTATTTTTATATTTAAATGACCACATAGGAATGCATATACAATCATAGAACAAAACCACAAAGTAAGTAAAGTGGACGTAACTAGTCCTTAAACAAAAGGAGAAATGCTTTTTCGTCATAATTGGGAAATTTATTCGTAGTCACTTAGAAAATTGAGATTAAGCAAAATTTGCAATTTTGTGTTGAACTTTCTTTGGAAAATATAACAAGGAACACGCACTGTCAGACTACCTTAGAAAAGCTTTCTTTTAAATTTAACTCATTGGAAAGGTTTTTGAGGGTCTGCTTATCATATGTCATGGTCATGAAAGTTTACAATTGGCGTTTAGGTTTCATTTTTAGGAGGTCTAAAAATATGATGCAGCTTGCCAACAGAATTTGAGGACAAATAAGACGCCATTTTTAAGTAAAGCTTTAGTGCATGGTTTTTGTAAGGATTTAAACAGACACAGAGTACAGAACGTGGTTTTTGGGATACCAATAGAGAACGCGTAAAAAGTAAGTCATTTAATGACAGTTCAAGGGCATCCTGAAACCTAGCGTTTCGGTCATAAAATACTTGGCAGTGCCGCTTAAAAATTTCACTTGGTACACGGAATACAATACGTGCAAGCGCTCTCTTTTCTTAGTTTCCAACCAGTCTCTCAACACGCGACTTTGCCAAATCTTTTACCCCAACCGTGTTTTCATTCATGGTTTCCAACAGAAACCGCTGATTTTAGTCAACCAGCTAACCGATGTACACCAGAAGATTTAAAGCCGTTGACTTAGCGTCATAATTCATCTTAAACTAGTTCTAGAAGACATTTGTCCTGACTATCATAAAAATACTTTATTTATTTAGATATTTGCACGAGTGGATTCTATTATCTTTTATAAATTTGGAATAAATTTACGCATTTTCAACATTTAAAATGCTTTACAAATTGTTATGTGCAACCAAAATACTATTGTTTTTAGGACATGTTTCGCATTTTCGTCTGTCCTACGATCAGTCAAAAGCAATGGATACTTTAATTGGATCGATTTTTGTCAGTTTCCGAGTGGTTGCAGATTTTACGCAAATTTATACATATTTAATGGTCCGCTTCGTCCATTGCGAACAAAGCATACCAAAGACGATGACCATGTTTAATTATAAATTAGCATCCATTAATGATTCTGCAATAACTCTGCCACAACTCTGCACGCATCTTATTAAAAGGACCGACAGCGAGTGACTGATCTTATAAAAGTTTGAAATGCGTTTTCAGTTAGGAAGGATTACTCAGGTGGGTTGTTGCAGTAATTATCTTGCAGCATAATTCTGTAATAAATTTGACTTGTCGGTCTTAAACTGCTTTTCTTTCTGACCTTCCGTAGAAATCGTACTTGGTAAAAAATGACCTTATATTTAGCATGCATTCTTCACCTCGAATTTAACTGGTCCCACCAAAATGTATCTTATAGGAAGCATGCTCAAAATAGGCCTTTTTAATTTGTTTGGAAGAAAACCATGTCTTTACATTTTATGCTTAAAGAAAGGATATTCTTTGGTTTTGATGATGTACGCATTATGAGATCTTTTAATGCTTTGCAGTGTCCGCTCCTGGCGCATCGTGTTTGTCTGTTTTTCATTGCTCCTCATGAAATGTACAACATAGTCCGCATCCATCGGAAAATTGTATAGATTCTATATGGTATCTTTTTAAAGCCATGGAAGTATATATAGGTTTCCTTACGCTGAACGCATGCACGTTGTAAACTGTAATCACTAAGCGCTAATGCAACAACTAATCAGGCTCCAAATTATTAAGAAATAAGAAAGCTCTTTAAAACATAGCTACACTTCTTTTTCGGGTATAAAAGAAAAAAGGTGATTCTATATCAAACGACTGAAGTAAAGCATGTTTTTGCTCGTGGTTTCTATAAAATATATTCGAATTTACAAGGTTATTGAAAATCAATGAGCAAAATGTATGGTACTAAAGTGGTCATTTTTTATCGAGAGCGGTTTCTAAAGGAGATTAAACATCAGTGTATTCAGTGTATCTAAATGCATGGCAGACTTTTATAAACTATATATGGTATCTTTTTAAAGATTTAGAGGAATCTATGATATTCATTACGCGGAATGCATGCAACTTGTAGAGTGAAATTCCTGAAGGCTTTTGTGAAGGTCTATCGGGCTCGAAATTTATGAAAACTGATAAACCCTTAAAAAACATAACTATACCCTTTCTTGGAATACAGCTGGTAACGGCAGCGTGATGTTTCACCATACAAATGAAAAAAGGCTTATTTATGTGCATGATTTCTATAAAATACGTTAGCATATAGGGGACCATTGAAAATCGGTGTGAAAAATGTATACCATATAAGTAGTCATTTTTTGCCGAGTGCGGTTCCTAAAAAAGGCCAAAAAAGCATATTCAAAAGCCGATACCCTGACGTGCCAAAATCATTATTGAATTATGCCCCATAATGACCAGTAATCTAACCCCATCTAAGTGGTGATTCCAAATCGAAGACGCATTTCGGAATTTCCTCAAATACTTCATATGATCGGTCACTCTATGTAATTCTAGTAATTGTTCGAATGCAGCACCCTTTATCACTCTGCTTACTCGGACGACGGTTTTGTTGCAGAATGCCTTTATTACGTAGCCGTCATTAAAAAATTCAAGGAAGATAATACTTCACGGAAATTCCTATTTGTGATAGATAACAACTTATGAAATGTTTTAACAAACTCGACTGATTCACTAAACTTATTTATGACATGCGTAGCGACGTCGGCAAAAATTAAATCTAAGGCAGGAAGGTTAAAACTTGAGTACAGCCAGCGCTTAAATTTCCTCTGTAACGCAGACGTCATCAAAAACTTTAAAGACAAAATTTCACGAGAGTTCCCTGCTTTTGTGGGACGCATTTGTGACAGATAACAAATTATGTATTGTTTAAGCAAACTCGACTAATTCATTAGACTTATTTATGAAAAGCAAACAGACCCCGGTAAACGTTACATCCGAAACATGAAGGTCGCAGCTTGAGTACGACCAACTCGACAGATTCGAGTAAATCCATTCAAACCGATTGCGAAAAATGCCGTGTTTGATTGAATTCAGACGCATGACAGAGCAAGACTTTATTTTCTATCTCAACGAGGCCACCACGTTATTTACAATGAATTCTCTGAATTAACGCCTAACAGGGTCTGCAGAATAACCAATGCATTGTATGAACTGGGAAAAGTAAAGTACCATTTACGGTAGGTGTGTAAACGCATGAAATGCTAGCCGAAATTCTGAAATGCATTTTAAACTCAAAATGATTGCTCACGTAATGCTGTAATCTTAATTGCCATGCAGTATAAACTTTGAACAAGAGTCTTTATAGCGGTTTGCAAACGCTACACTCTCTAAAAAATGACTACCTATGTGATATGCAGTTTTATCACAGATTTTTGATTACCTTAAACATTCAAATCCATTGCATCAAAAACATGCATAAGAAATAATTATTTTACTCACTTTGTAAAGCATAACCTATTTTGCAAATTTCGTACTTGATGAAAGGGTATAATTCGGTTTAAAAAGAAGTTCCTAGTTATGAGATTCTGTGAGATTCTTAGATGAAATGTGTCTCTGCAATTACTACTTTTGATTGTAAAGTCCACGGTAAAGCTCATATCCACTGATAAATTTTTATGAATCGCATATAGTCGGCTATCAATAGCATATAAAAAAACGTTTTTTCCTACACGGAAAAAACGCGGCCTGTCTTTTGGAAATTCTAAATGCAAGTGCGACGACACGTTCAGTTCATAAACTGTTCAGTGATGAGACTTGTTTTTAAGGTCAAACTAGAATTCATCTGGAAGAACGGAATTTGAAAAAACGTAATTGTCACCAAATGGTTAAAAGAAGAAATGTTTTGTGAATGTCTCATATGGAATAGATTTGAATTTTAAAGGCCATCAAAAATCCATGAGACAAAGGCGTACTATCTAAGTAGTCATTTGGTGCAGAACGTAGTTTTACAGGCCACTGCAAAATAGCTTAGTTAAATGCTGGCATTTTGAAGTAACGGAAAAATCTTTGGGTTCTGCAGCAGTTTGATTAAAAATAACACCCTACTTAAGCAATCTTTTCGAGTCGAAAGCACATTTCAGAATTTTGGCTAGCCCCTTATGAATTAACACCTCCACCGTATTTGCGGTGTTATGAATCAGGGCTTTTATGTTAATGCACATAGGTGAAATCGCCGAAAGAAATGTTTTCTCGTCACTGATGACTGTTATTGCGGTACTTTTCGTACATACAGGATTGGTCCGTTCTCTTCAGCAGCTGCTTCAAGATCTCCAAATTCTAATTCCGCGCTTTTAATTGAAGTGAACTTTTCGCATATTGATTTCAGCTAGTCCACGGGCACAAAGTCTGTAGAATTGTTAATAGAGAAAAATCTCTCAATAAGTTGGTGTCTCAACATAATATGCTATTCAGGATTTGGTGGTCCAGTATAGGGGCTTTTAAATTATATTAAAAGGGTCGTACATACCCATGCATCATCCCAAAAACGTGTTCAAACCTGGCATGCCACAGTCGAATGCAAGAGTGTAGTTTCTGACGAGCAGAGTAGCTGCGCAGCGGTCTTGCGGAAAACTGCGTCACCTAGCTTAGGACTTGTCAATATTTTTTCTAGTAAATGTTGCCTTTTAGAACGTTACGCTTATCCATATGTCCCTCGCAATTATACGGAAAGTCATTTTCATGCTTTAATCTTTTATTTAACGTTTCCAACAATGTTTTAGTACGTCTCATAATATATGCGAAAGTGCTTCCGGGGAAGCACGCCTGAGTGAGTCTTTGCGGTCTACTGAGCAGGAATTACGTCTTTATGTCATCCTAGCAGTCAGTAAGTTAAATCGCACATAAAGAAAATCATAATGTAAAAGGTCACTAATACTGCGTTCCCAAAATTCCATGCCTAACAGTCTACCATACTTGACCGGCATCACAACTCTGGCAATTTTACTAGATTTGAATCAGAATTGCCTTTTACTCTAGATAGATTGACTTAAAAAAGTTTTTTTCTTTTCGGAAAGCGTATTCTGGGTGTTTTTTTACTATAATGTACATACATGTTTGTGAATGACATAGACCTGACAAAGACAAGGAGACCGGGATGGCCCTTTTTGGGTTATGAGCCGTCATCAGCCAGCCATACCCCACCCCAAGCGTGGATCACTTAGGATTCGAGGACTGACATTCTACCATTGAGCCACGGGCCCGTTGTCCTGTCATTGTGATCGGGAATATAAATCACAACATATGGGCACTCACCGATCAGGTTACGGAACGTGCTTGTCACGATTAATATTCCCGATCACAACTGACAGGACAACAGTATTGTGATCAATTATTATGCAACAAAGAATACGACTGGCAGATTACTCTGGTCATATTCCCAAAATCATGTCGGACTACTTATGTCACATCAAATTACCGCCTTTTTTCAACATAAGCCCTGTTTTTTTAGAGATTACCGTCGGTTTGAACAAAACATAGTGTACTCTTATATTTTTACGCCAATTTACTAAGTTTTGCATTGCAAAATAGGGTTTAATGTCAGCTGCTAGAAATGTCCCTGAGATCCATCTCCTCAGATTTTGCAGAAACCCTGATCAGCCTGTTTCATATCCAACTTAGCAAGCTGATCTAAGTAGTTATGTAAGATTTAGGCGCGAAACAGACGCATATGTTTGCAAAAACAGGGCTAACATGTGTCATACTGCTCGTTGGCCGCAGAATTTACAACATGGTACTGTCTTACATAGCCTTTAGATTTTTTTAATGGATCAAACTCTATCGACTGGCAGCGTTTGCTTCTTTCAAGATACGTCAGTTTCTTATGCTCTCTCCAAAACCTGTGTTTGGAATCGGGTCGCATAGTAGTTAACACGGCAAAGGTTTCAACGTTATCTTAGAAAATATGTCCCAACTTGCGAAATACCTCTCTCTTTACCCACGCTGCCCATATAAATGGGATAGAGCACCCTATCGATAATGAATGACCGAAAGTAACGTGGAAACATGTAACAAATAGTTAAATTTATACGACTCTCCTTAAAAATAACAATTATTTTAGGACAAGCGAAATTCTCAATACGTCAAAATGTTTTGTTTTTGTAAATAACTAACAGCTAAAACGGCACAAGTAGCGCAACGTACAGTAGGTGTGCTAAGTCATGAAATGTCAGCCAAAATTTCGAAATGCGTTCCGTTTCGGAAAGATTTATTAAAAAGGGTTGCAAAACTAATATTCCTGTAGCATTATTCCACAATAATTCAGTTACCTCAGGGTACCTGTTTTCGAACCAACTTCCTTTGGGCTTCACGCAGAATCCAAACTCTGTAAAAATGGCTGCTTAAGTGGTATGAATTGTTCTCACCGGTTTCGATGTCATTAGAAATTCAAGCATATTTCATGGAAAGCATCAATAAAAATATTCATTTGTTATTCATTCGGCAAATGATGACGTCTACGTCTAATATTCTGCATCAAGGGAGGGCATGATTCGACTTACAAATGTTTTTAAATTCTCGAAAAACTTTGAACCCGACCTGTCGTTACACTTGCGTTCAGGGTTTAAAAACGACAAGCCGTATATTTTCAACGCATTTAAAACCATACATTTCTTCACAGTATTAAAAGAAGACCTAATGGGGTTAATGAATTTTAGCAGTGAATTTAATCCATATTGTTAACTTAACAAGCTACATTGGTTAATGCAAAGACATGACGTTTTATGAAGGGCAATTCACGGTACTAAAAATCCCACAATTATAAACTTTTTTTAAAGACCAAATTATGTCTTTCCTTCGAGTATAAACTTGGAAGAGGATGTGATTGTCTACTGAATGGTTAAGAAGATGAATATTTGTATTCACGCTTTCCATGAAATATAAGTGCATTTCTAATGGCACCGAAAATCAATGAGAAAAATTCATACCACTTAAGCAGGCATTTTTACAGAGTTTGGAATCTGCATGAAGCCCTAAGGACGTTTGTTCAAAAGCGGGCATTCTGGGTTAACAGCATTATTATAGAATTACGCTGCATGATGATTAATTTTGCAACCCTTCTTAATTAATCTTTTTGGAAGGTAAGCCCACTTCGGAATTTCGGTTTACATTTCATGAGTTAAATCACCTACTGCATGTTCATGGTCAATCGATGTTTGCGCTGTAACATCCTCTGGGAATTATTGTCATATCGCGTGCAACGGTAGGCCAAAGGCCTACAGTTTAAGTCGTATGGATTTAAAAAACGGTTTCATAAGAATTCACCGTAATTTTTTCGTGCTGCTTTTATTGGCTGAGGTGCGGTCGACTAAAAAGAAAGAGGTTTGTTTTTAATTTCGCCGAGTGGGACGATAAAAACATAAACATTTGTATAATGTTACATGTTGGGAGCCTACGCAAGTTAAAAAGAATCAGCCATTGCGATACCAAACAGAATTTTAAATATATTAAGAAGACGTTCTTATATTAAGAGTATTTAGTAACTTTTAGTGACCGCGTTGGTCACAAAGTACTAATTTATTTGGAAAATCGGTGGTCTTTGCGATTTTAAGCATTCATAATCGAGCGCTTATGATCAGGATTGGGATGGCTTAGCTTTATTGAAAGTCAGCGTGAGTTTAAGGTTTAGGGTTAGGGCTAAAATTAAGAGACGAGAATAGGAACACCCAGCGCGAGGGGTCTCACGCCTCCGAGTCCGACCACATGTTATCATTTCGAGACTTTTTGCAGTGCTGCATTCACATACACTTGCAAGTTTGTTTGGCTGGCATTTGGGTGGGTAATCTTGCAAAATTAGACAGACTCCGGATTTGGTATTCATGCTTACAGATTAAAGCAAAATGTTTGAAATCAAACTACTGTCATCCTACAGCTCCTCAGTCAGTTATTGGGTATTTTTTTACGCAAATGTTCGTTTGGAGCATACTTGAAGATTCAAGCACACATACAGTCTTATTGCTGGTAAGAAGAGGCGTCTGCAGCGACAGTGTGCAATGAATACGCTCCAGATAATTGGAGAACTTTCGCCCATCCGTCATCTTTTTCTAAAATCTTCTTAATAAGCTCATTTTGCGATCATTCTGAACCACAAATGCAACCGTCCTATAGCTTAAAGAAAAAGTTACGTTAGACCCATTTAATAACGTCCCTCCCATTACCGCTACAAGTCTGATCTGCCTAGAAAATTAGCTATTTGATTTCGCAAAGTCTTCACCTATTTCTGCCATAACGTCCGTCACCTGATGAGCGCATTTCACTGTCATGCACTTTACCTCTTCCTGAGGTAAAGTAAAGAAAGATAATAACCTTTGACCGACCTTACAGTCCCCTATAAGATGCTGATAATCTGTCTGCCTTAAAAAATGCCCACCTTTCTCTTTTTAAGAGAGCCACTGTCGGTTTTTTTGTTTGCTTCAAGACACTGTACCACGATTGCTAATGCGCAACAAAATGGCCCTATAAATACAAAGGTACCATTGCACTGCACTGCAAATTTCGTTTCTAAATTACCTTTTCGTAGAAAATAAATCATACGAAAGTACCATGACACATGGTCACAAGTTACAATGGCATCACGTACTAGTGGAAATATTGGTACTTTTAAACTCAGAACTGCCTGCAAGCGTAATTATTGGTCTTAGAGTATAAAATTAGATAAATTGACAAATTGGACTATTCGGAACCAACAATACTTCCGGTTTGGCAAGGTTACCTGCTCGTAAAAGTCCTGCTTTTCCTGCCTTGCGTAGAACAAAAAAGTCAAATTTAAATTGCGGCTATTTTAGATTACAAAATTGTCATAGAAAAGCACGCACAAATATGGAAAAAATATCTTGACAATGTATTGATATTTAATTTAGCCCACGTTTATAAATATTTCACTTAATTATTTACCCAGAAAAATATGTTACTGTAAAAGGAGCGTTTTCCGGAATGAGTTGGATGAATGAGTAAAATGCACAACGTTTAAGTGCCTTAACATGACCAGTTCAGTTTACATCATCACATTTCGCGAATTAGGTCACATACTGTAGACACACGCCTTCTTCAGCGTAAAACAAGTCAATTCAATCACCACGAACGACAATTTATATTGTGTGCCTCACAGCCTTGCATAGCATCTTTCGCACCCTTCCACCCTGACATTTTAACCGTTGGTACCGACGAGGTTCACAATATGATTAACAGGGATTTTGGTGCAGAACAATGATATGTATGTGAATGAGCAGATCCGCGCTGCGTCTATCGCACTCCATCCCCTCGTGGGCTAAATGGACTATGGGCGCTTTCGGTCATAGCGGTCATGCGTGAGAAACATGCCTGAATCTCCCTAGATAGGTCTCTTTCTCTCAAAAGCGATAAGAACGGAGAGAGGAGTTCGCTTTATTTTGAAATCATAAATTCAAAATTTTTAGCTCGAATGTCATCAGCGTGAGAAAATAAACTTGTTTTGCCATTCTCGAACACCAAAAATGATGTTAGCAAACTCTTTACCCAAGGTATTTGTCTCTTCTCTACACCACCGTTTTCCTGTGCTACTATAACGGTTTAAGGTTCCACTCCGAGATTTTTGGCGAAGTGTTTGACCAAAATTTAAACAGATGTTTTTAGATGGCATATTAAAAAACAGCGTCCTCAGACTCTGAACGTAGCCCTCAGTCGATTAGATTAAGCGGTATAAACACGCCCAAGTGTCCGTTTACTTTAGTACGCTCATAACACGAAATTTAAACACTATCATTTCAGTCTGTTTATACTGATGTTCAGTCCCTTCTGTTGCGAGGTTAAGTGGTTCATATGAGGCGGGTGATATGGCGGCCAGTTTAGTCCTTGGTCATATTTTACTTTGAACTGCCTCATCACCAATGAAAAAATTGTCACGCATTTTTTCCTCACCCCGTGTAAATATCACAATATCTCAGTCTAAATGACAGCGCGCCATGAATATCCAGATTCTAGCTGAAGGTTGAAAAAGCATGATTACTCGGTATCTGCGTGCGCGTCACTTAGCAGGATTGATAAAGTCGCAGTGGACGCTCTGAAAAAGGTGCCGACGTGCCGTCCGTAAAGTTCCTGACTGGAACTATGTCGTGGTGATTCAAAATACAACTTGATTTCCAATCCATTAACTTGGCACTCTTCTAGGCTTCTTGAAACTGATGACCACTTTGCGGGCACATATTGCGTTGTTTAGGCTGTTGATGTTAAATTCTTGCCTGCCTCTCTCATTCCCATCCTCCGTTTGTATTTGCAAACTCTATTTTATTGCTGTCTGAAATGCGTACTTTCAAGAATCACTACAGCATTGAATGCGGTGAGTGACATGGGATTGCTCACGGGCTTTTGTTGAGGTTTTATCCATCCAAGAATACTTGAGGCACCCAAGCAGACAGGGGATGCAAAGTTTGCACATCTGCGACCAGCCATCATGAAGATGGCGATTGTTCGGAGAGCCTGTACTTTCAAAAACAAGAGCCAGCCAATCACTGGAGGCCACGTACGCTTTCTCTTGCGCGCTGTCAGCATGATCGTGGTGCTTCGCTATTGGCTGATCCCCTCGGGCATAATCGACCCGTGTATGCTGGAAATCTATCAGTCCGTCTATAATTATCTTCTCGAAGTGCATTGTGCTGAATTCAGGCGAATCCCAGTAGAGTATTATAAATACGCATTACTTGCCCGGTTCGACTTGACTTGCAGTTTCCTAATACACTTTTCCGTGGCCGATCGTGTTCTCCTTCTCTGCTGCGTTGTCATTGGGGACCGGAGTCGAGTGCGCGTATGCTTCACGTGATTTCAGGTATCAGGCCGATCCTTAACAATGTGACAGTTGATTGTGTGCCAGTCTGACGGCTGAAATCGTCCTCGTTTCTGGTCCTCATTATAGCCTTCCCGCTGTTGTCCAAGCATCCCGTTTACAATAGCCTATGATGCGCTATCTTCGACCCCTCAGTGAACGTGTTCCATAACTACTCTGAGAAAACGTGAGTGTCGTGTCCGGTGGATGAGAAACAGAACCACTTGTGTTATCTGGGGGCAATCGGGTGGTTTTTTCGGAGTAAAATGCTGAATAACTAGAACACATCCGGTGACCGGAGGGAGTTCTGTCACTGACTTCTGTCCGTGAAAAAAAAAATTGGAGCCTGAAAGAATGGCGCCAGAGGACTTTTTTCAGTAGGTAGAGATGTCGTTGCCTTGTCAACCGGGGGGTGGCAGTATCGGTAGAAGACGATGATGCGGCTGGGCGGTGGGAGCGTGTGTAATCTCTGCACTACAATCGTCAGGCCTAATTCTCAGTTGTACAAAAAAGATAAGAGTAGCTAGATTGAGAAGTTTAACGTATACAGATTCCGCGGTCGCGCTCTCAAGCGACAGTGCCCGCTTGCGAAGCAAGGACTGCTGTAAACAGCCTCCAGTCATGCTTGAGAGTCCCGAAAAAGTGGTGTCAGCTGCTTTTGTAGGCTCGTTGGCCAAGCTGAAGTGGTCCCAGTCAGTGTGTGTTACAGTGAGCGACCTATCTCATGAAATGCTGGCTGGAATTCTGAAATGCGTTTTCGATTAGGAAGGATTACTTGGTCGCGGTTGTAATATTGACTATCTTAAGGCATACTCTCATAACATGTCGAACTCGGCAGGGTGTCAGCTTTTAAATGCACGTCTTTTAAATCGCCTGTAGAAAGCGTGCTTGGTAAAAATGACCAATTAAGTAGCAAGCATTTTCCCATTGATTGTCAATCGTCTTGCAACTTTAAATATATTTTATAAAAACGATAAACTAAAATACACTTTCTTTTAGTCAATCAATAGAGAATCACGTCTTCTTTAAATTTTATACTTAAGAAAGTAGTATAGTTAGGTTTTTAAAAAGTTTTCTAATTGCCGAATAATTTTAAGCCTGATCATTGGTCGCATAAGCGCTTAGTGATTTCACTCTACAAGGCGTATGCGTTCCGCGTAAACCAATTACATATTTTTATATGCCATTGAAGAGATATCATACAGGGTCTTAAAAATTTTGCAGTGGATGCGGACCATGTTGTAAATTTCATGAGGAGCAGTGGTAAACGTCCAGGTACGATGCTATGTGGAAGGACATTTCGCGGTCATAAAAGGACTCATAATTAGAAACTTTTTTAAAACCTATTAATACTCCTTCCTTAAGTATAAAATATAAATAAGACGTGGTTCTCTATTGATTGACTAAAAGAAAGCATACTTTTGTTTATTGTTTATATAAAATATATTTTAATTTGCAAAACCATCGAAAATCAATGGGAAAATGCATGCTAGTCAAGTAGTCATTTTTGTACCAAGCACGCTTTCTACAGGAGATTTAAAAGAAGTACATTTAAAAGCCGACACCCTGCCAAGTCCGAAATGTTACAAAGGTATGCCATAAGACAATCAGTATTACAACCGCGACCAACTAATCCTTCCTAATCGAAAACGCATTTCAGAATTTCAGCTAACATTTCATGAGATCGGTCATTCACTGTACATTTGCCGAGGGGTGGTTTCCTAGTGGTTTAGGTTGTGGTTGCAGGGCGGGGGGTGAGGTGCGGTTAAGTGGCCGCATGGGCAGTTCCAACTCTGTTTGGACGCAGGTATGTCCGAGCTGAGGTCGGTCGAGTAGCTTCAAGTCAGCGCCTCCATAGCGGTTCGCTGCTAGGGGCGAATGACCTTGAGGCAGACGAACGATGACCAATGGCGCTAGAGTAGTCATGATGGCTGGTCACAACAACAAAGAAGCTGTTCTAGGAGAAATAATTTACCGAGTGATACGCCGCAGCAAAGATAGGAATAAATGCTGATAATAGCATAGGGCTACAGTAGGTGGGCTAACTCATGAAATGTCAACCGAAAATCCGAAGTTAGTGTTCGTTTTGAAAAGAGCAATTAAGTAGGGTTGTAAAATTTATCACTATACAGTATAAATATATAATAGGCCAGTTAACTCAGGATGTCAGCTTTCAAAAGAAACTTCCAACCAACTAAATCCGAAAATTATACTATGTAAAAAACGACTACTTAAGTAGCATGCGCTTTTTTATGATTTTCGATGCCCATAAGACTCCAAATATAGTTCATGGAAAACATGCATAAAAACATTCATTTTCCCGCTCATTCGGTAGAAAACTACATCTTCTTGCAATCTGATGTTCGAAAGAAGGGTATTATTCGGTGTTCAAATAGTTTTGCAATTCCCGAAAAAATTTTAACCCGATCTGCCGTCAAACTTGCACTCGGGTTATTCAAACCACAAGTTATGTATTTCCGCGTAAGGAAAACCACACATTTCTCTACAGTATTAAAAGACCATATAGGGTTCATAGGATTTTGCATTGGATTGTATGCATAGTTTTAACTGTACAAGCCGCATTGGTAAATGCAAAAACATGACGTCTTATGAACTGCCATTTTACGGTATTAAAAAGTTCCACAATTAGACACTTTTTAAAACCGAATTATGTCCTTTCTTTGAGTATAAAATTGAAAGAAAACGTTATTTTCCATCGCATGAGCAAAATAATGAATATTTGTATGTATGTTTCTCATGACATATAATTGAATACTTAAGGACATCGAAAATCAATGAGAAAAATACATGCTATCTAAGTAGTCATTTTTTAAAGAGTATAGTCATTGTAAGCAGACGGATGGGAGACCGTTCGAAAGCCGGCATCTTGAAGAAACTAAATTATTATAGAATTATACTACAGACTGACTAGTTTTACAACCCTACTTAATTAATCTTTCTGAACGAAAACGCATTTCGGAATTTCGGTGGACATTTCATGAGTTACACCACCTATTGTACATTCCTTCTAATGACGAGAGCGCGGCAATGTCTAATATAAAAAAGTAGTAGTTTTTAACACTGTGTATTTTTTTTCCATGCGGCCGAAAGGAAGTTCATTTGAAAGGCGGCCTCCAGCCGTAACTAAAGTATTATAGAACTATGCTGCAGACTGACTAGTTTTACAACTCTACTCAATATTTTCGAAACGAAAACGCATTTCAGAATTTAAGTTGGCACTTCATGATTAAGAATGGCATTACCGACAGAGACAAGGGAGACTGGAATGGCCATTTCTGGCTTATTAGCCGTCGTCAGCCGGTCATACCCAACCCCGAAGTGTGGCATACCCGAGACTCGAACTCTCACGGATCGAGCGCCCCTATCACTTCACGAGTAAGCCCACCTACTGTAAGTTGAGTCCATACGCAAATGATTACACATCATGTTTGGCGAGCGTTTCAGTGCACAATCCCTAAGCGGGTGCTGTTATGAATGAACAACCGACAAAGACATGTGAGACTGGACCGGACTTTCTAGACTGTGGTGTTTCATCAGCCATTTAGGCGAACACGTCCGATAGAGACAATTCGAACAATTGCGATTTTTATTATTCTAAATGATTTCGGCAACAGTCAACCAGCATGGTTCTTAGGCCACCAACGATAGTAATAAAACCCCTATATTTTCTCTTTGGGGTAAACTGCTTTTTACCTCATTTACATATCCGCGAGCGAATATTTTTTGTAATAGTATACATACTAACAAAGACGGACAAATGATCACAGTTTCCAAATAAGGCTTGAAGCATTTACATACAATTAATGATTGTAAGAATACGAACGAGCATGCAGTTAAAACTCTTTTGAATGCATCATTGTGGGTCCATACACTCCCAGGATGAAGGGGTGAAGAAGAAAAGTCGAGAACCGTAGCACTGTGTTTATTGTCCTGAGCTTTCAGACTCGTACAGGAGTCCATCGTCAGAGGTAGCAGCAGCTGCAGCAGAGCAAGCGACAATTATAAGGCATGCAGGCTTATCGTCGACCGACGGCGCAAGACTGGAGGTGACTACGCAGGGCTCTGTACGTCGCCACCAGATCGATAAATCGATTGACCGAGTTCTCATCGGAGACCCAGGTTTCAATCAATTTTCCGCCTCTTTTGTTTCCGGCGTGGGCGACTATTTCGGGGGCTGCGAAGTTAAACTCGGGACCCATTTCGTAGGTGTGAGCGACCACTTGGGATAATGCGTCACCTCTTCGTACACAGAGCTTATGTTTGTATGTGCGCGATCCGAGCATGCGTCCAGTCTGTCCTATGTAGTTACAAAGACAATTTTGATACGGAACGCGATACACTTCTCCAGATTGCTCATCAGGTTGAAACCGGTCTTTGATCTTCATGACCCTATTGCGCATGGTGGCTTTGGGGCGGTGTGCAATTCCAACACCTAGCTCCGCAGCAATGCGCTCAGTCGCTTCTGAAACGATCTTGATGTATGGCAGAGAATGTCATATCGTCGGTGGCGTTGATGTTCGAGTTCTCTGGTGGCGACCGCGTAGGCAGCGACTTATGAATGCCCACGAATAGCCATTTTGCACAAACTAATCGCGGAGATAACGGGCCTCACGTGCCATGTCCTCCGGCTTGCTGCAATGAGTTTGGATCCGTTTGAAGAGCGTCTTCACATAGCTTCGTTTGTGTGTCACCTGATGGTTTCTCTGAAATCTGAAAAGCTGTTTGGTGTTCTCTGCCTTCCTATAAGCCGTCTTTTCAATTTCACCGTTAAGGCTTCGTCTGACAGGCACATCCAGGAAGGGCAACTGCTGTTCCTGTTCTTCTTCTCTTGTGAATTTTATATCAGGAAAGACTGCGCTGAACAGGCTGTGGAAATGTTGCAGCATGTCCTTCTTTACGATGACGAAAGTGTCGTTATTGTAACGGCGCCAAAACACCGGTTCATGTTGGAGGAAGGTAATGTGTTCTAAATTCTGTAGGACCAGTTCTGCCACCAAACCGGAGACCGGTGAGCCCATTGGGGTTTCCTTGATTTTTTCATAGGTCTCTCCCCCAAAAGCGAAGAAAGTTTGTTGGCAGAACTCGAACAGCCTCATGAGGTGTTCAATTATGAGGGCATTCTGAGTCGCATCGTACGCCTCTTCAAGTCTCTTGCGCAAGACTTCGCGGACCACGTTTGGTGGGATGGACGTGAATAACGACGTCAAATCAAAAGAGACCATGATTTCGTCCGATTGAATTCTCCGACCTCGGAGGTCTATGAGGAACTGAGAGGCTGATCGAACTGAAGTAGTCGAATTGCCTTGGAGGAACTTTTAGCTTTCAGTACATCCATTTTGCCAAATTTTAGGTGGGGTTGCCTTTTTGGGCAACGATTTTCCAAGGTGGGACATTGGCTTTATGGATTTTTGGCAGACCATAGAATCGGGTTAGAGCGGTGCCAGTTGCCCTCATTTGGTGCCATTAATTTTCCGTGATCACATTTTTATGTCGGTATTCTCTAAGCAGTTTACTCAGCCGATCTGCCACTGCTTTGGCTTGTGACTTCTGTGCTGGTATGTAAAATCCTCTGTCATCAAGAAGGGCTTTAGCTTTTTCATTATAGTCTTCTCTATTCATCACGACGGTTGGTCGTCCCTTGTCAGCAGGTAGAATGAAAATGCTGTCGTCCCTGCTCAGTTTCCTCATAGCCTTTGACTCACTCTGCGAAATACATTTGGTTGGTCTGTGTGTCATCAGCAAGGAGGTAACACGCTGTCGGACGGAGTGTTTAATGTCGTCGGGTGTTTCACCTCTTACAAGCATAGCTTCCGGGGATGCAATGAAGTCGATAGGATCGGCGTCTGCAGTGTTACAGCAAGTTTTGTGTTTCAACAGTGGTAGTTACTACTCTGTTAGCTGCTTAGATGAGAGGTTGTGGACCAAGTTTGAGCTTTCTGTGCCTAGTGGTTTTAGCTTAGTCAATTTCCGTTCCAAAACTTATCTCTTTTTGGCTTGCCTGTGGTGTGCCAGAGTGGAGATCATCTTCCCATGATCTGCGGCGATAGGATCGCCGAGAGTGTGGACACCGGCGACAGTCGTCGATCAGAACTCTCGTCATCTGTTTGACAAACCGCCTCACAATGTCTCTTCCCATGGCCGTATTAACGGGAGCTTTATATCTCAGGCATCGGAGGTTAGTTCGTTTTGAAGACATCGGTGCAGAAAACGTAAATTTTGGCATGTTGCGGCCTCTCGTGTAGAGAATAACTCCCAGCTGTGAGCTGTCCGAAGCGCATCGCGCCCGACGTTTTCACGAATGAAGGCGACATTTCGAGTTCCAGGCGTATGCATAAGTGAAGAAGAAGTGTCGAGAACCGGAACACGGTGTTTATTGTCCTGAGCTTTCAGACCGTACAGGAGTCCATCGTCAGAGTCGTAAGACTGGAGGTGCTACACAGGGCTCTGTACGTTGCCACCAGATCGATAAATCTATTGACCAAGTTCTGATCCGAGACCCAAGTTTTAATCAGTCCTCCGCCTGTTTTGTTTCCGGCGTGGGGGGCTTTTTTGGTGGCTTTTGTCGCAGTAAACCGTAGGTTTTTTGGGATGTTAGATGCCTACCGGAAATCAGCAAGGAAGAAGAATATAATTTATTTGTTAAATTTTAAGTGATTCACACTTTGGATTGGGTATGACTGGCTGATGACGGCTAATAAGCCATAAATGACCATTCCGGCCTCCCTTGTCTTTGTCGGCTCCATCGCAGTTAAACCTTGAAGCATTTTGACATAGATGCTCACTTGAGCCAACTTTGGGATGATTATTACTCAGATAAATTGCTGTACTAGGATGGATTTCATGTGTTTTAGTGAGTGTAGTCTTGCCACGACGATTGCGGAGAGTAAAATGTTGTGATGTTACGAATAGTAAATTTTATAAGTCGTGAACTCCGTATTTTGAAAGCATTAGTGCATATTGCCGGCTACGTAATAAGGCAACTTCCAATTCAGTGTAAAAAGGGCATATTTATTGAAATGCATTTTAGCTGTTAATATATATATATATTGAGGATGCCACTCTGTTGAAGCTGTCACAAAGGTATTATTTACGCACTGACTGCACCATTTAATATTTTTTCCCATAATTTCACTCGAAGCACATTGTGAAAAACTAAGATTGCCCGCTGATAGACTACCATGCTATAAATCCAAGCCTGGAAGATTGAAAATATAAACCACTAGCTCAAATTAAATCACAGCCTTTTCACTTCGTTTAATCAAATGCCCTGAACTCTTGTGCGCATGCACTTTTTATCTATACAAGCCGCTTATATGACGCATCAGCCAATCTATTCTGATTACAGGACAGGAATAGCTATTTCCTATTCGCCTTGTATCTGGCATTATCGGAAAGCGGCCGGCAAAATTAACTGTCACTCTCTCTCTTACACTTAAGATAGATTGATGAAAGCCACCTCTTGGCCAACTGTTTTGGGAAATACATAATCTGATAATCGATGCGTTCAACGTTTTCAGAAGGCAAAATAATAACGAAGCGTTTAAGATAGCTTGCCAATTAAACGAGTGAATTAGACAGAAAATAACATCTCACATTGTTTAAATCGAACTCAAAAGAAAAAAAGGACTACTAAAGTCTTTACTCTGGGGTTTTAGAACCAGCGAGATCCCTCTGAACCACCCCGCCGCAGGCATTCAGCAGACCCGGATACCGGGGTAAGTGGAGAGGAGGATGAGGAGGAGGCGGAGGCGGTGGCGGATGCAAAGATTTCCCTGCTAACCAGTCTTGCGCAAATTTCACTCCGCTCCTCACCACCGCCACCGCCCGCGCCAACTCTGCCTAGGGCCCTGCTGCCAGTGAAACCGCAGTCGGAAAGACTCCTTTCAACTGCCAGGGAACATTTGGCCGACGTCAAGTCGGGCGGTGATTCGACGACAGACCGATGTCAGCATCCGGCCACGCAGGACGACCAGTCCGCCGTCTACCATAAATTGCCGTCTGTCAAATGGAACTACATTGTGGCCGATGCAGCCACTACGGATCGTCTGGGAAAGGCCTACCGCCCCATTGAGAGACGAGGTGAAAGCGAGGGCGAAGAGGAGGTGGCGGTGAAGAAAGAGGAGGAGGGCAGGGCGAGACCAGAGGACGTGGAGCAGGAGCCGTGCCACGTTGGCTACAACGGCGATGAGGTAACTGAGCAGTCGGCACAGACGACGCGTGCAGTGGAAGTACACACAGCGGCCGAGCGGCCCTCCTTGCAGAAGCGTGTTTTATTTTCCAGTCAAGAGGAGATATGTGCAGAACCGTCCTACGAGAATGCAGACCGCAGTGTTAGCAGCGCGAAGGTAACTGCTCAGTCCTCTATGAAGATCAAACCCGCAATCAAAAAGTTCCCCAGGACGGAAAGGCATCAGAACAGCGCTGGTTGTAAAACCGCTTTTGACGGAGAGGACGCAAGTAAACGATGCGGGTGAATACATAAGTTTTTTTGTTGGTTTTAAAAATTTACGTTTTTCTTCTACACTATGCTCAAGTAAACCGTTTAAAAGTAGCTCATACGGGTAGTTGGAAAGATACTTCGCAAAACCGAACTCCAGTTGCATAACCAAGACAACGTGCGATAAATAACACCCGGATTCTAAATTTCTAATCAAACTCGCGCGCAACCTACTAGTAAATGACAGATTATTAGGACATTTTCCTTCTTCATTAAGCAGCTTACATCTGACTATTTTGCTTGCCAATAAATGACTTTCTGATTGCAGTTGTTAAGCAACATAGCGCTCGACGCTCGGCCGTAAACATCCTTCAACATACTCAAGATGGCATTTCGGCATTCTATAAGTCTCTGTTTAAAGGCCGTAATAAAAATTAGCCGATCAAGTTAAAATAATTGACGAAATAAAGATTGCTAATACGGAACTGCCCAATACGATTAAACGCAAAACGAACACAGACTGTTTTTTTAGCGGTTGGGCACAAGGTCAAGACAGCTTTAAATTTGCCTTTTTGGACTTGACCGTGTTTGACCTTGCAAGCTATAAAATTAAGCTTGCGGTTACCCTTTAAATAAAAAGCAAAAACAACGCCTGAAATTAGTGCTAAAGAACCGCTAATGAATAAAGCGCTGTGAATTGGATGTTCATACATCTATTTAAGTCGCGATCGCGCAGTCAGGCCAGGGTGTTGGCTTTTGACAGAGCTTCATTTTGGCTGCTTGCAAAGCTGCATTAGGCACAAAATCACCATTTAAGTGGTATCGTGCTGATCTTCCGTGCCAGCATAAATTCAAATATATCATATAAAGACAAATGCATAAAGTGTTCTTTTTTATCCACAATTGGTGGCAAATTGGTTCTTTTAAAGACTTTCAACTTGAAAGTGAAAATATGTCTTAGATTTTAAAAAGTTTGTAATAACGAATGTTTTTAAGACCACGACATATCTGTTCAAGCAGCATCGCATCAGACGTTTTTAACTCCCTTAGGAGGCATGTAACTTCGTCCAAATCTAATACACAACTTTAGGAGTCCTGCATGACGTTCTTTTAACGGAATGGAGATGCAGCGAATGTGCTTACTCATTGCATCATCCACTGAAAAATAATTTTTAAGTAGGGTTGTAATATTACTCACCGTGCAGCACAATCTTACGATAACTAAATAACTTCAAAATACCGGCTTCTGAACGAACTTACTTCTGGGACTATGCACAAACTACACTCTGTTTGTAATGACTACTTATGTAACACAGTTTTTACTGATTTGTGAGGCCCTTATAAATTTGGGTATATTTCATAAAAATGCGTAAACATATTTAATATTTTAAAACTAAATATGACGCCTTACGGAAAGACATATATCAGTTTTAAAAGACGTTTCCAACTCCTTAATAATTTTGAACCCTAGCTGACGTTCGACTTGCATTCGGGGCTTACGATCTACAAACCATGTGTTTCCCTTGTACGCGAAATAAAATTTCAGTGGAGTTTAAAACGTAAACAATGGATTTGGGTCGTAGTTTGGACACCGCAAGTAACATTTGTAAATGTAGAGACGCGTTGTTTTACGGATGTGTACCTCCCGACTCTAGAAGTGTCATAATTAGATAATCCTTATACCAAAATATACCCTTTTTTAAGTATAAAATTTTAGAAACGCGTGTTTTGTTGCCAAATGAGTGGGATAATGAATATTTTAGACATGTTTGCAATGAAAGATATTTTAATTTATAAGAGCATCGGAAATCAATGTGAAAATTCCTGCTGCTTGTGAAGTTATTTTTAGTGAGCTTAGTTCTTTGCAGGCGGCCGGAAGAAGTCTTCATAAGTTGGCATTCTGTAGTAACCGATCATATATGAAGTTATGGTACACGATAAATAATGTTTTTAAAGTAATCCTTTCGGGTTGAGAGCGCAGTTTGGACTTTTGGTTAACAGTAAATGAGTTAGCGCACCTATTGCATATGCTGTAGTGTTTTGACGGAATGAACGCAACCTGTAAACTGGAAATCCCGTATTAAGGATGGGCAGGTGGAAAAAAGAGTAAATTTAAAAAATAAGTGTTTTGGCAAAAAAACGATACTCCCTCTTCAGGTGATAAATGTTAAGAAGACTTAATTTGTTATCAGCAAAGGGCAAGAAAAAGTCTTTTTCTGCGTGTGTTCTGTATAATATATTTTAATATATAAGGGCACAAAAAGAAGCCGTTTTCTGCAAGGTTTAGGTTTTGTGGACGGTCAAAAAGGAGCCCATCTGAGAACTGGCATGCTGGCGTGACTGAAATATTTTAGGATAATTAGTATTACAACCGTACTTAAGAAACCTTATCAAATCGAAAACATATTTAAAAAATTCGGCTAGGATTTCATCAATTGGTGCGCCTGCTCAACCGAACGGACCAACAATTACGCCTTAACAAGAAAATATTTAGATAAGATTGCTAGTTAGGGAATTTTATCATCGTCAGCAGATCAAAGTGTCAGGTTAAGATTTGTTGCATGTTTATCTTTGGGAGAATACAGAACAGAAATTAGATGTCAAACGATGTAGAAACTACATTACAGCCAAAGCGAAATAAAGGTAATTCCTTTCTAAATTATTTATTCCTGAACAAGGGTAGCTAGCAAATAATTAAATAAAAAGTGTGCACGCTTAGCACATATGTTCGTCCTGTTGTGCTTTGGGGCTTTATCTTAAGGCACGCAGGGAGTAATACAGCAACCAGTAATATAGAGGATTACCAAGAAAAAAAGAATTGGAAGAAAAAAGGGCTTTTTGGAAACATAATTGCATTGTCCGGACGTTTCACGTTAAACAAGGCTCTAGAGGAGATTTGAGTGACATGACTTGACTTTCCGTGTATCTAGTCAGAGTGGAATTACTGACAAGGATAAGGGAGACGAAAAAGGCCATTCTTGGCTTGTTAGCCGTTGGCAGTCAGTCACGTTCTAGCCCGAAATCCGGAAAACCTGTGGCTCGATACGTCGACCTGTTGGTTAAACCTCCAACGCCCCTAAACATTGGGACAGGGGATCGTTGCCCTGTCGGTTGCGATCGGGAACATACAAAGGAGGAGGGGTGCTCACCGACTGTTTTTACGGAACTCACCCGTCCTGTTGTGCCTTAAGACTCTCAAGCCCAACCAGCAGCCATGGAGGGGCGCGTAATAAAGACAACGAAGAATAAAATGGCCATTGCTGGCTTGTTAGCCGGTCATTTTAACGATGCGTTGGTCGGAAGGGCAAGGAGAAAGTCAGTTCGGCCTTTGAGTAAAGGGGACTTTATACATAGCGCTGAAATAACTGCATTATAGGCTCATGCACCGTTGCTTGACCTTTTTAATTAAACTGTTACTGCAAAGAAATAAGCATCCGTTAAAACGATTTGCCGCCATAATTGTTTTTTCACATATGCTGTATTGGAATTTGGCAAACATGATTTCTTCGTTTGTTATGAGGCACTTGCAAAACTATTCGCTATGTTAACATATTCTACTTTCCAAACCATTTTTCCTTTTAAAACAACGTTTTATATTTGCACCTTCTTGTATTTGTGTTATGCAGAGCACAACGGTCTGTCGCCTGGGTCGACGAAGTAATTAGCCAAGCCTGTCAGTTTAACGGCATTTAGCAACAACGTAAGTAAGAAAAAATGTTGAAAGTAAAAAATGTCAGATGCGACTTATTTTATTTTGCTGTTTTCGGAGTAGGCCAAGTCCACTTCGGATTTCGCTGTTTAGAGGAAATTATTTTATTAAAGAATATGTATTTTTTTGATAATCGTACAATTAAATATAATTCGGACTCAAACGTGACCGTTGCCCTACTAAATGAGCCTGAAAAAGGAAGATTGCATGTCGAAGAACACTGTTTTTAGCGAAATGAAAAATTGCATTACATCAAATACGACGTCAAAATTCCGTACGTACATTGTGGGAGTCCTACAACTAAAAAACACAGGTATTTACTTGCCGCAAAGTGCGGTAATTACGTTCTCTACACACAATAGTGTTATTGTTGCAACTGTTGATCGACGATTCTTTGTTCGCAGAATTATGATGTAATTTATGGTCTCCGGAATTTTCAGCCACTTGAAATGTCATTCACTGCCACGACTGCATTGAATCAGAAAATCTGACTACTGGAATTGACCTAATCACCGGTTATTGAGCGATCCGGGTTTTTACGCGTTAGTTCGAACTGCCGATATTCATATCGGTGGGCGCAAATTAGCGTCCAGACGGCCATTTAGAAATCAATGCCTTATGTTTAAATTACTTCGGACACTTAAACAGTAAACACAATTGTCTGTATGCTTACACTATGCAAGTGAAAAGTTCATTCAAGTTTTATTTTCCTACCCATGAATCGCAATGTGTTTGTATACTGTTTGTATACTTTTAAGCATTTCTCGAATGCACATTTATTTTTATACCAGATCAATATAACTGCTGTCGGCGAATTCGCGACCGGTATTTAGGGGTAAAGCAGGCTTTTTTAAACGTCCAAATGAACAATAAGATGCCCATATTTTACACAAAGAATCCTTCGGTTGTTTTACTATGCTTAAGTAGCGGCCGTGCAGATGATATTTTTGGTAAAGTTATATATGTCCCGTCCCATTAAGCCCGTAATTTTTTATGCTGGTCACACAGTTCCAAACACTTTAATGACAAATAAGCTTCATATATTATACCAAAAGAAGTGATGTCAGTGGAAGGCAATTGTCCAATAAAGGTTAGCATGGTAAGATAAGAAAACTAGAGTACACCACACTCCTTTCCAATAATATCATGTTTTTACTCTTTTAATAGGGGATGGACACTGTGGACACTGCTTAACGTCCGAAACATCTAAAGATTCAAAATGTTACTGATTTATATTTAAAATATATTTTTGCATCATGAATTGTCTTCTGCTTGTAAAAAGTAAAATAACTTAGTAAACACAAAGATCATTTAAAATATGAGACAGTTTATATCATCTTATTTCACTGAAATTAAGGAGCATAGTTTTGCCAGTGACAGCAGCTGCGTTAAGTTTAAAAGAGTTTTGGCGAGTGATGAAGATTCAACGAGTGCTCCTGAAAATGCACGCTTTTCTCGTGTTAATTAAATTTTAGGCTAAGAATTATTATCATTTTAATCCAAATATTCAGGTAATTTATCTGTACAGCCGCTAAATATTGGCATTACTTTCATACCTCAATTGACATTTTTCTATGTTTTGGCATCTGGACGTCCCCACTACATCTCTAAGAATTTTCAACTTTAAGTCAGACGTGTGCGTATGTAACGCTGACAATCCCACTTCTGTATTTTCCGTACCAGAACAATTGACTTTTAAATGCTGTTTCCGCACTCCATGATTCGAACTAATACAAGGCTTAATTAAAGTGACCACTTTTGCAATAACGGATAAGAAATACGTCCGTTAAGCGATGACATCTGAAAGGTTTAACCTGACGACCGCTTTACTTCAGCAGCGAAAAATTTCAAAACTACGCAATTTTAGTTTGTGTGTTTTGTAGGATAGCCGTTTAAGACTTCTCTGAGGATTTATCCTCTTGATCATGCTTAGGCAGCTCCGCTGCATTAAGGAAATCTGAATTTTGCCCCAAACTATATCAGCATAAACATTTTTGATAGGCGTCGTCAACTAGATGGGTGAACGGAGCTGTACAGGAAGCGCAAGATGACCAGACACAAAAAATAGCAACAGTGTGCACAATCATGTCCGAGCTATATTATAAATCACTAACAGGACGATGAGATTTTACATAAATTTGTTCGTGAGATAGTATATAAGTGGTTGGTAACTACGATTGTCTGAAATTAGCCCCTAGTGTTATCAAAAAGGGACTACTCCACCATAAAACTGAAAGCCGCTACTCCAATTTAATCACGGTGGAAGTTTCACCATGATCGGCTTGCTGACCAAGATAGCATATAAGAGGCAGTCAAATGTGATCGGTTTTACAATTCTCGTCTGATCAATGGAGGTTTGTGTCTAAAAGTTAACAAACTGGTAGGCCTGTCGTTCTAAATTATTATTCCCAATTATTTTCCGACATAACCAGGTTATCAATAAAAAGTAAGGTCAATAACTATTTCTGCAACTAAATAATCCCTCAGTAAAAACAACTACAAGTGATGTAATTAAATGAAGAAGGGAAGCTATTACGCTAATTGCCTTGTAGTCCGCAGAACTATCTCACATTCTTGTTGTCAAATTACTCGTCCTTCTGTCTGTAATGTGTAAACGTCTGGAGGGATGTAAACAGATGCATGAACATACGCACACCAGTCCTTGGCCTCAAAATCATTAAGGGTTAGTCGTTCTGTTTTGCTAGTCATAAAAAGCATGATCTCTATGTTTTGTGTGGATCCATCAACTCCGATGAAGGCATTCTTAGGCACATAAGGTAAGCAGTGGCCGAAGTCCACAGCTATTTTCTACGTTTGACGAAGCTGTTTCGCTCAGACCACCCCTAGAAAAGGCAGACAGATAATTGAAGGCTGGAAGAGCGAAGTAGCTAGAGCACAGATTGGCCTACAGGATGTTAGTCGGGATTTGTCCAAACATTTCTAAAACGATTATGCAACACAAAGTTTTGTCAACAAATAATTATTATTCTGACCTCCACGTAGCGTGAGACAACTTTATAATATTGAGTTGCCCGAGTATGTGTATGATGAAGATGGCTCCAGGGAAAACAGCATTTTGACGGGACCGATGCAAAAGCGATTGCTGTTCTCGGCAAAACCCTAAAACGTTCGAAAATGGCGGTTATCAGCGCCACCAAAACCGACTTTCCACTGATGAAATCTAATATGAGACAAGACCCCAACAAGTAATAAGCGATTTGGGCTAATATAACAGGCAAAAGACATTAGAGCATCAGCTAATACAGTCAAATCATCGAATTATACTATTTTCTAAGGGAAAACTACTTCTGCTATCCCAGTTTGTGGAGAAAAGTAGGCAACGTAGGAATATGGGTCCCTTACTTCGCCTCCTTTTGTCGAATTATATCTCAAAATAATCTCCAGGTTGTGTTATCATTCAAAACTTCCATAGTCAAAATGTACGAATGTCTCGCTCGTCTTCATGAATGATTAGGTACAACAGAAACCATAACCTATAAATTCGCCGCTTATTAGAAATTCGGATACTAAGGTTTAATAACATTACCATTGGCAATGCTAAGCGTTAATGCTTATTAATAACATCAAGAAGATTTTTTTGATGAAAAGGCAACTTCTAACAACGGAAAGCGGTTGAATTAAGAAAGAGAGCGCTTTGTCTAAATTAAACCTGTTGCATTCGAATGACGCCACAAGAATCATCTCTAGCTTATCAGCGGGATTTGTAAGGTAACATAGCTTTTTCTGTCACGCTTGAACGTTTCCTCTCGCTTTACGTCGGGGCTAATGCGTAGGTCGTGAGTCATGTGTATGTCCTCCCTGCGTGTGGTGAATCGTTGCCTGGAAAACTTTAAGAATTTTAAGAGCATCGACAAGTAAACGAGCACTCCATTAAATGAGGCCTGAGGAACTCCACGCTGGTAACGAGACGATGTGCTCACCGAAGCAAGCTCTGTTTGTGCCTCGATTTACAAAAACGACTTACTGATAGAAGGAAATAGGCGAGTTCCAGGAAACTGGTCAGTAGATAAAAGGATGCGATCATTGGAACAAGAAGTTTATTGGCCTGTCTGCGGTGCTGAAGTACTGCCCGCCCCACCAGCTCTGTGTCACCGGAGAATTTGCAAGAAACACACTTCGCAACATATTATTGTAGAAATTCCTGTGCAGAAACAGAATATGCGCATATGCTGACGACTCGGAAGAGCAGATGTTTCCTACCGTCGAGCCAATCGGAGTGCATCACACCCAAAGTGATTAACGATAGAGGCGAACAGACGGATTCCAGGAAGCAGTTCAGATGAAGATTCGATCAACGGAGGAAGACGTTTATTGTTTCAGTGATCGTATCTCTTTTTTTTAAAAAACACATATACTTCCCCCTTATTCTTTCAAATAAAACACGGTTTGAGCTCAAAGTCGTCCAAACCCGAGCAGTAAAACGGTGCGTATCACCCATTGTTCCTCTTCTATCATTTTGGGCAGGCGCAAAATTCTACAACTAAAGGCACTGAGGTTTCGGTGACAAGGAGACAAAAGGTTTGATCGTAGAGGACTCTAAAAAGCATTCCACTTGCTGCAAAGCGTCACGCCTTCGTGGAACTTTTTGGAAGCCTGAGACACGGCCGAATTCCCACATTTTGTTGCAAACGTGTGCACTACGTCGAATACTTATTTTCCCATAGAGTGTGCGCTACTATTGGTTCATAAACAATTGGTAAGGGGCAGTAGGACATAGTATAAGAATAAACTGCAGTCGTATTTGAAAGATAATAAGTTTTATAGAAAAGGAATGTAAAAACCGACGGGGGCGATTTAGGTCACGGTGACATGCGGGTTGAATGCAGCCACACAGGCGGCATTGGCGGATCACGCATTGTACAAAGGGCGCCATAATAAGGAGTGCTGTGCACAGGACTTCCCAGTCCCTGAAGATGGGCAGACGAATAAACTACCCGAAACGTCGGATCTCAAATAAACTCCTCCCGGTGAACGCCCCCTCTTCTTTTGATATGCCACCCGGGAATCGCATTTTCACTACTATTAATGTAAAAACCGTTTAGCTTGCCGTACACTTCTACAAGAACAAGGTTTCACATTTTCTGGGTTAGTCGACAATTAATTTGTATAATCGGACAGAACTAGTAAGATATGGATGGCGTCCTTAAATATCTTTCCTGCTTGACTACATCGCAAAGACTCTTTTCATTCAATTAAAAATTTGCACTTGACCTTCCTAACGTCAAACTCAGTAGTCATTTTCATTGGCTGGACCCCCAAAAAAATGTTCCGGTTGACAACCTTAATTGTTACCTTCATGACTTTTCGACGGGAGACATCTAAATCAACTACTCCTTAGTGCTATGCATAAAGTAAGGGTCTACTATATTTATTCAAAGCTTTGTCAGTTGGAATGATGAGAGTCATTGAGGGCTGTTTGAGGAAGTCATTTTTTTGAAAATGACTTGAATGACAAGTAATAAAAAGTGTTTTAGTCCAGGCCATTTCATAGTAGACATTTAAATGCATTTGCATACCGACAAGTGACCTGTCATATGTGTACGCTTTAACTTAGCCGCACGTACTAGTTTTCATCTACGATTAGCAATGTTCGAAGAATGCCTCAACGTTAACTTCACTAACGTAAGATTTGCAATGAAGTAGGAAGAAAACATCCGACTGGCCTTACTGCATGTCCCCGTGTGTCGCAAAGACTGTGGTGGGTTAAAGACCGGAGCGTTCAGGAAAGCGATGAATACGATGCAAGTGCCGAACTTCAACAACAATTACCATATCAGTACTAAACACATTTGTGCAAAGACGCCCTATCGGCGTGTTGAAACGCACTGCTGCGAGCGGAAAGGCAAGATTCCCGTACTAAAATAGACTCTACAAGAGTTAAAGGCTAATAGCCACGAGCTTATATTTACCAACCGGTGCTCGAGCAAAGGCGATGAAAGGCCGAGTCAAACGGACACTAAGCTTTGGCGAGCACCTTCTTGCGTCAAGAAGGCTTCGTAAACTGTCGGCCGCCTTCTTGCGCCACTAGGGTTTGTAGTTGTACACAGACCGATGACAAAAAACATTTAGAGTCGCCTACTGGGTCTGGTGAAGTTGCAGACAAAGCAACTGCAGCGGAGAAACTCAAAAACTTACCGACGTCAATCGCCGAAAACACGGCAGCATTGCGGAGACATGACGCCAACTGTCCAGTCGCAATCCATTCGACGACACCCAAACAACCATTAAAGTTTGATAAGGCGGAAACTCTAGCGAGAGCTGATAGTCGCATGAACCGCGAGTTACTTGAGCCCTTATGCACGGTGTCTCGTTTATTAACAAGCGCAATGATCTTCCCATTCTGTACACCATGCTGAGACTTAGTTAGACTAAAAAAATTACCCATTAGGAGGGCGTGCCGGCAAGTGAGCCAGGTGGATAATTAATCATCACGCCAACATCAAACGCAGGCGATGAAACTTCAGTCATTAATTACTTGCGTGTCGACCATTAGGCAATTAGCGCAGCAGAGAACAGCCATCCTCAGCAAAGGGGAGATTTGGGTGTGCAGTAGCATAACCACTGCGGATGGATTACCCGTATCTGAATGTCTCTGGTGATGGCTTCGAGGACGAGTGCGAAATGTCAGGCGAATACGGCTGTTGGTCCGGCGATCACATTACCTTTTTATCTAGTGGGACACAGTTGGCGTCATTTGGAGTCCTACGCTATTCTAGCAATTAGCCTGTATCACATCAATACTTGTGCCTAAATTAAAGAAGTCCGCTTAAACTTGTTTATGTCAAGCCAAGCAGTCGTCGCCATTAAGGAGAAGCCCTAGAAAAAATGTTCCGATTGACAATATTTATTGTTACCCTCATGTGGTTAAGATGTAGATCGTCAATGCAAAGTGCCTTTCTGGTATCGCCTACAGAATAAAGTGCGTGTGTTTCTTCGTTTCAAGTTCGTCATGTAGGATCACGAAAACTCCTGCCTACATCTTCCAATAAAACTTTCAGTAGAGTTATATTGCCCGCACCACATGAAACACAGGAACATTATATGTTTGTCACGTATTCTAAAATATTCATTGCACATGCTTCCTGCAAAATTATTTTATATTCTTTCATATTAGATTGAAACCATACGGCGCCTTAACCATAAAAAAATTAAAATGTCCCTCAATTACATTCAGAGCATATTCTCGTAATATTCATTATTCCTCTATTTGTCGATAATAACCTAAAGTTAAAAAGCTAACCAGACGGCTTTTAGTACAAAACAGTTTACTTCAACTCCTTTTCTGACAAGAGAGTATATGACTGCCAATGCTGGCTAATATGCTATATACAAATAAATCCTAACGAGTAAGGGATAAGAAAACGAGCAGCGAGCCTGTGGATGTCTCTTGAAATGCACAATATTTGTTTCTACATTCGAATAAACATAAGCATTCAGACACCTTGCTTGGGTGTACCTACTGCACAAGCATACCGGCTCCGCGTTTCACCTGAATTCTTATCCGGAAAGGCACTCTCCTCACTCCTGTTATTCAAAAGTTTAAACTACACGCTCTCGAATCTACAAAATATAATGGAGAAATAACTGCATCCATTCTGGAAAATTTTGAAATTGCAAAGTTGTGAATGTTCGTGTGATAGGCTAAATTTTACTTGTGTGACAGGCTCTTTTCTACGTTTTTCTGGCCTGCAACTACTGGGTAATGCAACTTAGGTACTAACCAGCCGAATAGTTTAATTAAAATGGCTGGTTTCTCGGTTACTAAAAGTAAAATCGCTCGCTAAATGAGGAAGTCCGATGGTTAAAATTAATGACTTGTTGTCTTTTACAGTTTTAATTCGCATCCCCTTATACTGCACAGTCCTGAGTTCACATCAAAGTGACATCTCAAATCACTAATAGTGGAACTCTTTAAGTTAGATGAAGGGGCCTGAGGGGTTTAAATAAATTACTACCCACGTCTGGTAATTGGATACTGCAAAGACATGTAATTTGAATTTGCTTATTTCGTGGGACATGTGTTCGGGATTTTTTGAAAATCTCTCACTTCTCTTTAATCACATATTCTGACAGCCCTGTCTAGTTTGCTTTCGCTGCAAAATATAAAAGTTACAATTTCCTGCGATACACGTCGTCAACTATGTGGTTGACCAAGGTGTTCAAGACAAGTAGCGCTGTCTCGCTGCGAAATCAGCAAAGACAAAAACAACAGTAGAGAGAGCGTTCTTAATCTGCCGTTTTATGCGCAGTGGCGATCGGTTGTGATAATCTTAAATCCATTTTATAAAAGAACTGCAAAAGGTATTGCCGGATGAAGCAAACAGGCTAGTCCTTTTATCTGCAACTGTTCCTGATTATGGGTTCGATTGATAATCCTAGACGCCGGGCCAATGAGGCTCTTGCTCCATAGATTGCATCTGCTTCTATGGGGGATGGATTTAGCAAACTGTTTGGTCGTTGAGCACAGCTATAAATACTCGTAAACAGCCCAAAATACGCTGTGATCACGTGCATATTTCCCGACGACCGGGCAGTTAAGGAATTTAAAATATTCCATATAAATAATGCCAATTTGTATATTTAAGTGCCATCAAAAATAAAACAAACAAACATGTTTATTAATGTATGAAAATGTTCATTCCCCGCATGGTTTTTCAAAAAAGTTAACATTATATCAACCAAGTCGCGCTGTTTTTATTTCCGCTTGAAACTGTCGCGTAGTCTATAATCTGCACACTGTTTCACCCTCTAAAATTCGATTTACTTAGTTGCCTCTAAACAGTCAGAAAATTGAATTAATTTGATTACGCCAAACGTGAGTTATTGGGTTTTGTGCATTACTGCGAATTGTCAATATTCATTTCGGTAGGGATAATCAAGTGACCAGACAGATTTAAAAATATCTGGAATTCGTTTCATAATTCCGGGTAGCTCTATACTCCGGTAAGCTTACTTCACCTGCTTGTTTCTTACAAAGGAGAGTTACATATTGCGTGCACAAGAATCGCACACAGTTTTGTGCTAATTACCCAATGTTAAACATATGTGGCGACAAGTGTGCTTCATGCTCTATGTCAATAAAACTGATACCGACGGGCAAATAACTGTACAAAGAGCGAAAAACATCACGTATCCTTCAAGACGTAATCGTGGCAGGATTAAGCAACTAAATTAGATCATGGTACTTGCTTTGTATAAAGTCCTTATTTATTCTGTCGATATTGGATGGGAGCTATACGGACGCTCTTTGACGCCTGAACCATCAAAGCATTCAAAATATCTTCGAGATACATTTAAAATAAATGTTTTAAAACTGATCATTTCTAGTTCGACAAATACAAAGTAAAATAAAAAAGTTCACTTGTCATGATAAAGTTCGAAACAGTTTCTGTTTTTTCATTTCATTGAATAATGACGGTATATATCCTCTTGCGTCGGCCGCTGTGATTAATCCGAAAAGATTTTTGATGTACGCCTCTCGTTTTAAACAAAAAGCATTTTTCCAATCAGTTCCAGCGTCTTGGCACTTTCTCACTTGCAACCTCTGCAATTCGGCGTTTATTACGTACTTTTGTTTCGTGTACATCCGAATAAGCAGTTTTTTCGTCTCTTGGCATCCCACATATATTAAGGTGAGTTCTCATAATTTTGACAACGTGTGCGCATAAGGTTTTCGAAAACATTTCGGTTTTTGTTGGAAATAAAGGCTTCTAGAATACTCGCTTCGCTTCGAATGGCACATACCAGTCCTCGGGATCAATAAAATTAATCCCTTTTTCAATTGCCGATAAAAAAGCCGTCAGTTAGGCGATGAAATCTGAGTAGTTTGGACTAATGGCTGCTCCCCATCAGCTGCAGTAAATTTTAGATTTAAGACTTATCTAAAGGTTTATTTTCTTTATCATACTTCCGGCAGCTCCGTTGCATTCATTAAGTCTGAATTTTGCCACAAAATATGAAAGTAAGAACATCTTTAATAGGCGTCGTCAACCAGATGGATGAACGGAGCCGTACAGGAAGGGCACGATGATCAGACACAAAAAGCCACAATGCGCACGATTATGGCTTGAATTATTTTCTGAATCACTAACAAGACGATGAGGTTTGCATTAAATTGTGCATGAGATGATTTAAAAGTCACCGTTTTACTTGACTTGTTTTGACAAAATCTCCTGGACTTATCAAAAGGGGAATATTTTGCGAAAAATCAAAACCGCGATTCCAAATTAATCGCAGTGGAATTTTCACTATGATCGACCTGATGACTAAGTTAGCATACAAGCGGTGGTCAGACGTGATCGATTTTACAATTCTCGTCTGATAATATCAAGGGAGGTTTGAGTCGAAAAATTAAACAAACAGGTAAACCTGTCGTGCTTAATTATTATTCCCGGATATTTTCCCCCATAACCAGATAACCGATAATACATAAGGTCTATAGGTCGCCCTTTAAGTAACTAATCTCTTAGTAAACATTATCACATGAAGTACAGTTGAATGAAGACAGGGATGCTAGTAAGCTCACCGGACAACCTGGGGCTCTTAAAGCCGACCTGGATTGTCTTGTAGTTCGTAGAACTATCTCGCCTGCTGGATGTCAGCCTACCTGACTTCTGTCTACAACGTGTAAAGGTTTGGATGGATGCAAACAGACGCATGAACGTACACACATAAGTCAGTGACCACAGAACTTTTGCTAAACACATTTACCACCATTCGGTCAGTAAGCTTAGAAAAGCAAGTTAGTCATTCTCTTTTGCCAGTCATAAAATGCCGGAGTTCTAGATTGGCGTGAATTCATTAACTTAGGAACTGGCAATCGCGAGCAGCGGTAGGTCGCGAAAGAATGCTGTCAGTCGCTACGTTCGATTAACTTGACCCACGCAGATCAGTCCCACAGAATGCATATGCACTTTTGAGAGCCGGAGGAACGGAAATACAAGGGCACAAACCGACCCAATGCGTGTGGGCCCAGATTTTCCCGAAAATTCTAAGAGTCACAACTCAAGCTGAACTACACTAAGTAGGAAGTAAAATTAAATGCCTTGATTCCTCAGTTCCCAATAAACAAATAAATTTTGTAGTCAAGAGACTACGGAAAAATCACAATGTATACAAAAAAATCGCGCGTATACATCTGTTCAATGGGGCTCTAAGGCGTTTATTATTTGAGTAAGAAATTAATGACGCAATTCGTGATGCTTTCGTCAGAAAATCGGCAAGTTTGGAACTGTCGGTTCACAATGCCAGGGCAACTACCTTTGCACAGATGAGATCAAATATGCAATAAGACTCCAATGAATGACCAGCCATTTGTGCTAATATAAAAACGAAGCCAATGAAGCTACTGTTACCAGGGCCAACTTATTCATCATGCGGTTTTTGTAGGAACAAATACTTTTACCATTCATGACTATGTTTTCCCTAAAAGTCTCGTTCGCCAAACTGAATGGTTGACACATTTGTCTTCATATATCATTCGGAATAAGTGAAATCGCAACCCGCTAATGCGTCGCTTGTTAGAACTCTGGGTGCAAGTGTTAAGCAAATGAGAACAACGAAGATATTTTCTGATGGATAACAAGTTTCTCCTAATGTTAGGAAGTGAAAATAAGGAGATAAGCATTGTATGTTTGGTAAAATGACCGCATTGAAATGACGCTACACCGGTCAGTTTGATGTTGTCATAGAAATATGAAGGGCAACGATGTGTTAGGTCGTGCTCGAGATTTTCCTCTCACTCCCAACATCGGGGGTAACGAAAAGGTCTTCAGTGTATGCCTTCCCTGTTTATGGCGCATCATTGCTTGACAAACGTTAAAAATTTTACGCAAATCGTCTGGTTTAGCTCGATAAACAAACGAGCACGCCGACGGCAGTGCGCGAGACTCGTTCACGCGACAAGTTTGAGTTCTCTGCACTGGAAATAAGTTGACGAGCTCAACGACTGAACTATATTCTTAGCTCTGTTTATGCAAAATGCTTTGCATTTCACATCCCGTCTTTGCTTATGGAGCACAGCTTGAGCTCAAAATGATCTCCAGGCAAAGTTGTCCCTTACAGTCTTCTCACTCACACTGTGTGAATGATGCACTCGTCTTCAACACCACCCTGGACAATCGCACTGAAGTTTAAATGACAGGAGTACGGTAAGTGTGATGATTAAACCATTCAACTTGCTGCGCAGCGCTTCGGCGGCTGGGAAAAAACGACTAGGTGACATTTCATTTGCATAATCGGACAGAGTTAGTGGGACTTAGTTGGCGTCATTTGGAGTCCTTAAGTGCCTTAGCCATTAGCCAGTAGCATAAAGATACCTTTGCCTAAACTAAGAGGTTCCGCTAGACCTTTCTTACGTCAAACCGAGCAGCTGGCACCATCGGATTAACACCCAGAAAAGGTGCTACGTTTAGCAATGTCAACTACTACTCTTATGTCTTTTTGCCGTGAATCAAAAACGTAAAGTTAGTGACCGATCTCATGAAATGTTGGCTAGAGTTCCCAATTGTGTTTTCGATAAGGAAGGATTACTTGTGCGCGGTTGTGATACTGATTATACGGCAAAATTAACATACAATATTTCGGATTCGGCAGAATGTCAGCTTTTAAATGTATGGCATTTTAGTTTCCTTTAAAAACCGTACCCGGTTAAAAATAACCACTTATTTTGCATGCATTTTTCCCATCGATTTTTAATGGTCATATAAATTCAAATATATTTCATAACAAGCATGAACAAAAATAGTCTTTATTTCAGTCGTTTGGTAGAGGTTTAATTTCCCTTTGTATTTTAAACACCAAAAAAGAGTATAAGTAGGTTTCCAAAAAACCTTTCTTATTGCCGAATAATTTGGACCGTGACCAGTCGTTGCATTAGCGCTTAGTGATTTCAGTCTACGAGGTGCATGGGTTTCACGCAGGGAACATTAAATATTCTTCCGTGCCTTTAATAAAATGCCATATTAAGTCCGTAAAATTTTGCAACGGATGCGGACTATGTTGTGCATTTCATGAGGAGCAGTGGTATACCTACAGGTACAATGTGATATGGATAGACATTGCGCGGTTTTAAAAATCTCCTAATAGGAAACATTCTTAAAACCTAATTATAATCCATCCTCGAGTACAAAGTACAAAGAGAACGAAAGTCGCTATCAAACGACTGAAAGAAAGCATACTTGTGCTTGGGGTTTCTATAAAATACAGTTGAATTTGCAATACCATCGACAATCAATAAGAAATTTGCATGCAACATTAGTTGTCATTTCTTATCAAGTATGGTTTCTACAGGAAATTGAAAAGCGTGCGTATTCGAAAGCTGACATCGTTCCGAGTCCAAAATATTATATAATTATGCCGCAAGATTACCAGTATTACAACAATGCCTAAGTAATCCTTCCGAATCGAAAACCCAGTTAAGAATTTCGGCCAGCCTTTCATGAGATCGGTCACTCACTGTAAATTGCATTTTCAGTATCTCTTCTAAAATGAGGTTCATATGTGTTCTTTTTTTTCAAAACGTTATCAAATGGAATAACCGTAACCAGTGAGGGAGTTTTGCGCAAGTCATTTTTTTGTGAAAAATGACCCACATAGCAAAAAATCAGAACTTTTTCGTTACAGGGCATTTCTGAGCACGTTGTTGGAATTAGCTCGCCAAACAAGTCGACGCTCCTATCGTAGTATGAGAAGCGCATGCACACAGCAACAATAAATGCTCTTTATCAACAAGTGAGGAAATTCCTCCATTTGCCCATCTGTATTTGTGCATTAATGAGTAGAAGTTAACTTATCTTAAACTTTACACTTGCGCAAATAAAGGACAAATGCAATTTATTTACTGCAAAAGTTCAAATAAATGTGGCACGGCGCATCTGCAACAGTATTCCACATCTTCAAATATTTATCGCCAGACCTGACACAGCCAGGATAAAAATTTGACAGTTTGGAGCGCTTCCAGCCTTGCTAAAATGCTCTAAAACATTTCGTTAAACAAAAGGCTAATTATACCAGGCGAGATCAAATTAGTACCTAAAACAAGTAAGTAAATGTTCTGTTTCATAAACTGTTAATAACAATTTTGAGTTTATTTTAAAAATAACGCCTTGGTAGGGTTGTACATATAATAGTAGGTGTCGTAAACGACATTTAAGAAATAAGGTGCGCATTATGTCTCCCTTTAAACAGTTGTATTCAAATGACGTCCCAAACGTCTCGTGTAGGGCCGGTGGTTAAGTTACGCAAGAACTCTCGCTTTATGTCGGGACTGACGAGTGTATGCCACGTGTATGTCTGTATGTATGCAAAGGCCATAGTTATATGACATTTCGATTGTCGCATCCGACAATGTTCACCATGTGTTCCGCAGCAATGACAAGCGGACACGACTAATTGTGCGCGAATTAGCTTATGGTAAATGCAGACTTGTACCGCATCGATCGCAATCTTCCGTCAGACTGTCCATTTGCGCCCAGTAAGTGTGAGTCTAATACAATTACGACTTGTCGCGTCCAGAAATACTTTCAAAGAAGCTGGTCTTACTATAGCCTTGGATAGAACCACTCTGCTTACACCTACAAACACACATCAAACTCCATCATGAACTGCCTGAGGGTGTTGCGAGAGTAGTCATCAGGACACAGCAAAGGGCCTTAATTGCAGACGCCGTGTAGAAAATAAAAAGCCACACCCCTTATCAACGGTGAGCAAAGCCCCAGAGCAACGCCTTACGCCAGGTGCCTACCACTCCAAATAATTATTCAGTTTAATGCCCTGGTGCATCACGGCAACAAACATGTCGCCTGGAGCCGCTTGTCTAGCTGAGATGACTGTAGACCTGGATACTTCAATTTTTTATTTGTGAGAGTATACTTGCTGATAAGAATCATAAACGCCACAGGTTATAATCCAAAATATGTAGTAGATAAAATATGAATGCTCAGTGGAGAGCGCATGAACCGTTTCTATCTCTGCCTCCCACGTATAAGCGGCGCAAAGGGACCATTTTTAGGTAAACGTGTTTTGAAGTTTATGTCTTAACCAGATATTGGAGTTATTTGCGTAACAACTGACGTCAGTTTGTACCCAAATAATTCCTTGTGTTGTTAAATGTAACTGGAACAAGCAGCATGTTTTCACACGCTTTGTTGTGAAGTAAAATTTAAAGCAAGCACTTCTTATTACTGTTTGCATTGTATTATTCCATTCGCAAATATTGAAAAATATTAGAAGTGAAAATCTCCATATTGCACAGGAAAGAATTTGATTCAGACTAACCAATTTCTATCTGTTGATTGGAGACATGTCCGTGGAAGACGTTGATAAGACTCTTTTCACCGCACTGTTAAATATGCGCTGTAAATAAATGTAATACGAATGTCTGCTGCGTATCCTCACAGTAGCCTTTCAGAGCGTGCGGCAAAAATGCGAAATCCATCTCGGTTTATTATTCACCCGAGCAAGTCAGATCAAAGCGATCTACATGCACGCGGCAGAACTCTCTCAGGAATACTCACAAATAACATTTTCCTAACAGGATAAAGACCTGTAAATTGCAGATGAAAGAGTGCTACTTGTTACCAATAGAGTGATACGCTAAAGGCATAAAAGATGTAAAGTTCGAGAACGTTGACATTAGTTGAAAAAGGACCCATATAAAGTTGACAGACTTTGATTTTGAAAACCGGCCATAACGTTAGCAAAAAACCAAATCACGCTTACAATATTTCAGTTCAATCAAAACACTAAAACGGCTGTTAAAACAATAGTAAATTGGTTAAAAGTAATGTTGCCAGAAATTCCGATACAAAAAGGTGAAACGTTGTCACACGGTTATATTCAATGCACAGAAATACATACCAAATTCCAAAGCAAAAAGTAAGTAAATAAAACTGTGCGAGGACTACAACGTTTAACGTGCCCTTTAAAATGCGTTTCGCTAATAATTTTCTTATAAAAAACCCGCTGTTTGCGCTGTGTAAAATGGCAGACCTCACAAAGATGTAACAAATGCATTGAGAATATTTTATATGATGCATGACTTACCATGGCGGAAGTGATTTTATCCGATATTACGGTGGAGCACATCTCAGAAATAGAAGTTTTTGCAAGAGCATACTTTGAGAAGCATGTCCATAAACAACAGATTTGAACACGGTTAACAAACGGAATAATTAGCATGGCATACTCTGCCCATGCATGATTTCTCAATCCTTTGCTGAAGTTGCTATGTTCTGTAGTTAGCCAATCTAGAGAAGTATAGTATGAGACTCCATGTCATGCTTTCTGATTTACCCTTATCTCATGATCAGATGCGCACGCAATGAATAGGTATTCGAACAAGTGACTACAGAATGTTATGAATGTTTTCCTTGAAAGAGCTTTGTGTAATTCCCAAATGAATGTCCACGTCCTTCACTTTTCTTTAGAGCAATGCCAGGAAAACAGTCAAAAAACCTCCTACGTTAACGCACACCTCTGACAGATACTGACGGAGTTTCGGTCGCACACCTTCATCTTAAAGCAACTGCCCTTATCCGTACTCATATCCTAGGTTTAACCCCCTGTGGATAATTAAACGCGCAAAAACCTACCTGTCTTACTTTCATAGTTACACTGACCAGTTGGTTGTGGGCCGTTCACGGCGTTGCAAATTAAATTACTACCCAAAAGTGTCATTTTTAACGTTGTTTCGCCAAAGGGATCCGCAAATCAAGATTTTAATGTAAAACTATGAAAAATGAATGGGTATCTGTTATGGGAAAATAACAGATTTATTTCATTTGGCCTCATCTGGGCTTCGTCTGACTTCATCTGGGCGGACTGCAACGCCATTTTCAAAAAATCAGAATCGTGCGTCTTATTCTAGTTAAAAAGACAGGCTCACATTTTTGAAAGCATCTACAAACCGGTCAAATGTCCTTGAGCTAAATACAAATGTCCAAATTACCTGCTCTCAGTCAAAGAATAGATATTTAGGCAAAGATGCGAAAACCCACAAATCTACCTCAACCGGCTGAGCTAAATGCATAGAAATGCAAGACGAATAGAAGTGCAAACATTGGAGTACATAAAACACCAAGGATGCCGCAAAACCTGATGAATGCATTCAGCAGATTCCCAATCGACATTTTGTTCATTTATCTAATACGCAGTCTGAGAAAGACCCTATGATTAGGAGTACCTGGTTTAGTTTATGTGATGTTCATCCATATTCGAAGCCCTTTTTTACTTATAATAATATTTAGGTGGCATTGAATAATTATTTATCCCGTAACACAATCCCACGACAACTCAATCGCGCCAGGATGTTAGTTATTAAACAAATACCTCTACAGCCGCTTGCAAAAAACCGCGTAAAGTAAAATCTTCCCCCAAATAGTATGTGATATATACGTTGGCTTTCCGTTATGTTATGAATTTGCATAGGTTTAATGTAAAATAGTATAAAGATTTTATTCGTTACGCTAATTCAGTAGGAAGTGACGATTTATTCAAATATGATACTTAGATGAATTTAAGCTTCGTTCCAATCACGTGGGAACACCAGTTACAGCTGCACAAAGGTTAAGGCTGTATAAGCAGCAATCTCAATATCTTCCTTGTAAAGAGGAATATGCATCTATGCACGCATATATGGTTTACTAAATGTTGTGCTGTACGCAGATTGTGTATTGCATAAGCAAAACCAACAAATCGACGGTTATAATTCCGCACAAGACGACATTTTATGGTCTTTAATGTCTCATAATTACAAATGATTTAAAGCAGAATATTTTCTTTACTCAAGTATTCATTGTCAGCAAGAACTGGATTGATACCGAATAAGAACAGGAAAAGATGTTGATGTGATTTTATTTGTAAAATATATTCCTTCCATGGCACTTGAATAGTAATGTCCTGTCGCGTGCGGTTTCCGCAGTCGGACCACTCAAAAGCCGCCAACTTGATTCCGATGGTTGACTAACTTACTGCGTGTTCCATCCTCATTTATTTGCATTCGCATGCATAATACATTCATGCGCATAACGTTTAGACAGCTGAAGTGGATTTTTGGGCTTTGGGAGTTGTTGAAGCTTACCAAAATGTCGTTTTTAATTATGTCATTTTGATAAAAGCACATTTCTCACTGTCGTCTTGGGCAGTCCTGGGTGTTTCCTTGAATTCGCGCATGTTTTGTGAGTTTTCCATTCACCGTACTCCTTGGCACGCAGTGATCCTCTACAAACAAGAACCACATGTCTGCTCGTAGATATGGGCGCAGTGAGCTACGGGTAAATTTTCCCTCATCCTCTTCAGGTTAGGGCTATTACCCTTATCCCTTCGAATATTTTAGGTTGAATTCCATGTGGATAATTAATTATAATAGCAATTTAACTTTTTTTGTCTTTAAATGTGAAACTGAGAAGTTGGCGGTGTGATCTTTACGGACGTGATGAGCAAACAAATTGCAGTAGCGTTATTACGTTTGTCGCTAGGAGCTTATGCGTCAATCTGAATTTTTGAGGCAGAGCATAATTGGTTTCTGTAATTCGACAAAAACGGATTGTCTATGCCTTATTTGGATGAATCGTCACGTCAACACTCTTTGTTTTGGTCGACTTCTCTTATTTAGATTAATGCCTTACACAGGCAAACGACACGAACCTGCCCAGGTATGCTCTGCCTTGATGTAAAGAGAATGCTACAGTCTCACAAATATGCGTATATTTCCGTCAATGAAATAACCTAACACAACCGTGAACTAAAGTCTCTGAGACACAATGAAACAAGTATTCGGGTCCCTTGATGTTTTTGTATGTCCATCGAAATTCCTAGTCGTCAATTTAGCTATCAACAACAGGCACCAACATCTGCCAAATACTTATTCGCATCGTGGAGAATGTCTTTGGGTGCGACGACATATGTCTGCACAATTTTGTTGGGTAGGCTTCTGTCCATCCCGCATAATATCTTCACGATCGAGAAAATCTCATAGTTTGCTATCGAGTGAGTAAGGAAGACATACTTGTGTCCATGTTCTCTATAAAACATAGTTAAATACACAAGGACATCGGAAATCAGTTTGAAAGGCGTAGTCATTCTTTTACCGTGTAAGATTTTTATAAGACGTCGAAAATAAATTCATTCAGGAGCCAACATCCTGTCAAATATGAAATGCCGTGCCGCGTGCCAGTCAATTTTACAGTCAAACCGAATAAACCTTTCCTAGTCATAAGCGTTTCTCAGAATAACAACTAACATTTTATGAGATTGGTCATTGACAATATGACTGGGATATTGATAAAGACTGAAACACACCTCCGGACAGCAACCGGCCCCCACGAACTTTGTAGAAAGGCTTAATTTTCCTCTGAGTGATTAAATAAGCCAAACAGTCATGAATAATTTGGACACTTTCGAATCAGACAGTCAAATAGACAACTAAAGAAATACTCTTACCATATTTATGGGAATAATCAGTCCTTCGTCGTCTGAAGAAAATTCGTAATGGAACGGAGAGTTTAAAGTTCTATGAAGTGCAACTGCGAAATCTGCTGCAAGATATTGGACGGGGTTATCTAGCTACACGAAACTATTACAATGAAAACCATGATACATTTTAACTTTTTAATTTTCTTGAAAGGGGATACGAAGATTTACTGCCTGAGTCTCAGTGGGGCAACTGCGTAATATTCACAAACTGCCAACAAGCAATCAGTAGTATACGACAATTCGGCTGCCATACCCGACGATACCCACCGTGCGCTCCTCAGCAAGATGAAGCAAGCGCGGTGACTTGCACGCAGATTAGTTTGTGGTAGGAGTAGTCGTGCGCAGAATCTACCGCACTATCTCCTCCTCCTCGCCGGAACATGGTGGCAAGACATTGTCAAGAAGACTGGAGGCGAGAGGGGGAGCAGGCGGCTGGCCCGGCCGAACCCGCACCTAGGCGTGCCACTATACCCCTGGTCCACAATATACTCTTGGCTAGGATTCTAACTACAACAATAACATCGTAACCGGCCAGAAATCCGACAAGGATGACTGAACAGGCACGACCCGCATACCCAAAGAAAGAGTCGAAGCACATCTACAGACAGAGAACCAGGTGCCAGAGAACTGCCGACGCATACCAGGCTGCAAGAATCATGGTTTACAGGCCCCGACATAGCTAACGCGTACAACACTCAAGTTCCACTTAGTAATGAAACAAGTTACAAGATTAGCTCTGTTGACAACCCCAGAACTAGCTAAAAACCTAGATGCTTGGGATTATACGACGCAGTTGCGAGGAGGTTGGCCTATCAACTTCCCAGATATGTCCTGGTACATACTGCAGTTTTCAATTTCAAGCCTTTTAATTTCAAAACTGTGAAAATCCCCAAAACTCTGTTCAGAAGAGACAGTGGCGTGAGAATGTTCCTTTCGGTAAATTCTCAACAGGCAAATACAGTTACGTAGGGCGGGGTACAGTGAGTAAAACAAAAATCGATAAAAGTGAGGTTTTAAATTACAGGCTCAGCAAGAGCGGAAGAGCGCAGAAAGTTGTATGTGGTTAGTCAACCTTGGATCACGGTAAGCGCGAAGCTGGAACAAGGTTCTTATGGGCACCTAGGGTCGGTTTTCGTAGCCTTATGGCGCCGCTTCTGCTGATGCTAACAGGCGCTGGCCCAGTAGCTTAGGGTATCTCGGGGGGACCTTGTAAATCGCAAGAAATGCTTCAGTGGGGTCCACACAATGCCCTGAGTCCACTGCATGCGCAAGTATGGCGTTGTCTTTTCTCCTAGTTTAACCTTTTGCCAGCCATGCGGGAAGGTGCTCTCGTATTTTTTCGGAAATGCGCCGACTCGTTTGACCAACATAAACTAATCCACAGGGGCAAGTGAATGAGTAGATGCACATTGAGGTGGTCTGAGGTGGCAGCCTATCCTTGCCTTCTCCGCGTAGAATAGGGTTAGTAGAGAATGATATCGAACCCTTGCTGCTGGGAAGGTTCCCGAGACAGCTTGATTAAGGCGTTTTCTCAGGACTTCACCTGCAGCGTATCCTTGGAAGGGAACTTTGAGGAACAACGTTTTTTTTCGGCGGTTAGTGTGGTGGGTTTTGCTAGTTCTTCGGCAAGGTTCTTTGCAATTAACCTGTCAGGATACCCATTTTTGCGAAGCAAGTCCTGGATTTTTCTAAGTTCTTCCTCGATACCATCTGTTGAACAAATTTTTCTAGCCCTTTGTGCCAAACACCTGACTAGATTCCGTTTTTGTTGGAGAGGTTCGAAACTAGAGAAGTTCGTGTATTGTCCAGACCAGGTTTTCTTTCGATAGACGCTCCTTCGGATGCTACCGTCAGATCCCCTGTTTAGAAGGACGTCTTAGAAAAGAAGTGAAATTGTCAATGCAACTTCCGGACAGTGCATACTTTTCCGAGGAAATCAAGGAAACCGAAACTAAAAACGGAGAATTTAAGACAGAGTAACGTCGTTATTCCACAAAAATTCATCCTCACCATAGATACTCCGACACGCTTGAATCAAAAACGGTGAGTTAATAATTGTGGCCTGGAGGCCTGTTACCTAATGGACCAACTTGGGGTGAGGTCTTCTAACCTGGATCTCCATGGCACTGTCACCTAGATAAAACCCGATCCGTCCCCTCCCCCACTTTTTCACGTTGTGCGAAATCCTGATCCTTTTTGTCAAGACCAAGGTCTCTGTATGAACGCCTGGGCGCGGGCTCCTGCCGCGCTATCCAGCTGTGATCAAACCAACCTTCGGTCTTCTTGACTTTTTTGGTGCGAGAAGCCTGCTACTGACTTGCACATCATATATCGCTCCCTTTTTCTAATTTACTCACCTAACTCATGAAATATTCATTCTTTTACTTATTCGGTAGAAAATCACGTCTTCTTCCAATTTCATACTCAAAAGAAGGGTATAATTTGGTTTTAAAAAAACTTTTTAAATTCCCGAATAATTTACAATCCGACCTGCTGTTACACTTGCATTCAGGGTTTCAAAACTACAAGCTGTATATTTTCCGCGTACCGAAAACCATGCATTTATCTACGGTGTAAAGAGGAGACCATATGAGGTTCATAAAATTAAGCAGTGGATTTGAGATATATTGTTTACTTTACAAGCCACATTCGTAAATGCAGATACATGACGCTTTATGAACGGCCATTTGATGGTATTAAAAAATCTCACAATTAGAAAAGTTTTTTTAAAACCGAATTATACTCTTCTTTGGAGTATGAAATTGGAAGAAGACGTGATTTACTACCGAATAAGTAAAAGAATAGATGTTTGTATGCATGTTTCCATGAAATATAATTGAACATTCAAGGGCATCGAAAATCAATGAGAATATTGCATGCTAATTAAGCAGTCATTTTTTGCAGAGTATAGATTTTGCATGCAGCCTAAAATAAGTCCTTTGAAAGCCGACATCCTGAGGTAACTGGATCAATATAAATTGATGCTGCATCATGATAAGCTTTACAACACTACTTTATTTATCTTTTCGAAACGAGAACGCATTTCGAAATTTTGGTTGACATTTCATGAGTAAGCACATCTACTGTAAGACTGGCGTTAGGACAGAGTCAGGAGACAAGAGGTTGCTGGCACGGCAACACAACAACCCCTGCTGCAGTCATTCAGGACGAGAATTTCTTACAAGAAAAGTAGGTTGGCTTAGATTCCATCGGAGTTGAAGTGCCAAAGAAGTCACATTAAGAAGCTACAATTCAATTCTGAGTAGAGGATCAATTCATCCCCGTCTGTTGGCAGCCCTTAACGTCACAGCTGCTAGCACACCGTGACTCCACCACTAAATTTCGTGACGTTTGTGAAGCTTGGACCGCGCATGCGTGAGTGCCTCCATAAAGGATGAACCATTCCAGCCTACTCTCTGTTAATCAGTTGGCTGCTCCACACAAATACACACCGAACTGAATGTGAGATCTGAAGTGAATAGCCAGTTGGCGGTTTAAATTTACTGCGAAAGTTGAAAACACGAATTGTGAAGAATATGCACTCACACGTGTACCACTCGATTGTTTGATCCAGTCAGCCAACAGATGTTGAAATAATATAATATAGTGAACTTCATAAAGAAATCCCTATGGCGCAGAAGTCATTGTTTTGAGTTTCCAGATTTTTTAAACTTTAAATAAAGCACAGTCTTCGGGAAACATAGCACGTCACTAAGGTTGTAATGATCAGTTTACGGTCGTAAAATAATTATTGCAAAATTTTTGATTCATAAAATGAGTATGTGACGGATTATTCTGCAGGGGGGAAAAACGTATAAAATGTATAATAAGTGGAAGGTGCGTTGAAAGGATGGGGTAATAAAGACGCTGTCGCAAAGGCGGAAACTCAAGTTTTCGTTGATCGATCAATCTCAGTCATCATTCTCATTATTCTGACAGACAATAAAATGGCAGAGGGACGATAAACGCACGCCCTTTCGGAACCTGGGCTCGATTTAAATCCTAGCAGTCAGCCACACAACGTCTGGTCGCGTCGGCCAGCTGTAATTACCGACAAAGGTAATAGAGACTGAAATAGTCATTTCTGCCTTTTTAGCCGTTGTTACATCCTTTTGATCAACTTTTGGAACATATCACACGCATTTTCCAAGTGCTTTTATTGCTATTCTACGTGATTGATGTTTTTTTTCCGTCAGGAATTAGATTTTCAAAATAATTGGGTTCTTTATCTAATCTGGAACTGGAAATTCGATTTGTTCGAATATTGGCAAGATGTGTGCGTCTTTTCGTATTCGTGTTCTGTTAAGGGTACCGCATATACACTGAAATCTGTCTTTTTCGGCTTATACGCGTCGCTTGGAAGACCGAAGAATTCGACAACTGTCATCAGCTTGCAATGTACAAACGTGCTTGCAATCTCTGAAGCCGAAATATTCATTAGGGTCGGGCTATGCAGTCATTTAGCTTACATTTAACATTTTCTTTTATCGAAAGCTTCGTCTTTGTCTTTTTCAAGTTCTGTTTGACGGAGACTAAATTACTTTCGATGGTATTTAGATCAAAGCTGGTGGGTGGGATGGCGAAAATGGAAGGCAGGTTAATGCCGTCTAACATGAACTTTTTTAAAACCAAAATTTAACACACAGTGATTGACCGGTCACGTGAAACGTTGGCCGAAATTCTGAAATGTGTTTTCTTTTAGGAAGTACTACTTCGGTGCCTAGTGCATTTTGGAAGACACAATGTAGGGTTTGTAAAATTTTTCGATGGATGCGGGTGATGTTGAACATTTAATGAGGAACATTCGCTGGCGGACACGTATGATGCCAAATGAATGGACACTACACGACTTTTAAAATCTCATAACTAGAACTTTTCATAATCAAAATATATCTTTTTCCGGGCATACAATTAGACGAAAACGTGATTTTCTACCAAATGAGTAAAGGAAATCATATTTTGAGCATGTCTTTTATAAAATATACATGAATTTATACGACGATGGAAGACCAATGGGAAAAACGTATGCCACTTAAGTAATCAGTCTTTACCCAGTAAGGATTCTACAGGATGTCGAAAAGAAATTCTTTCAAAAGCGACATCCCGGCAACTCCAAAATACTTTAGGAATATTGCGCGTGATAATCAGTATTACAACCCCAACGAAGTAATCCTTCCTAATAGAAAACACATTTCAGAATTTCTGCTAACATTTCATGAGATCGGTCACTCAATGTGATTAACTGTGCTATCCTTTCGACATTGGTGTGTGTCGTTGAGACCAAGGGCTTGTTCACGACGCTGACAGCACAGCATCTACCTCACTCTCTTCCCCGTTGCCCACCTGGACCCGATGTTAAGACAGGCAGGCGCCTGGAACGACCGCCCCCGTACCTAGGCGTGCCACCACACCCCCGGTCTACAACATACACTTGGCCAGGATTTTAACTGGCAACAATAACACCCCAACGGGTCAAAAAGCCGTCGCGTAGTTTTCTGCTTCTCCTGACGCCTTGTTAATGTGCCGGCACATTTTCTGCGCTGAGTGTGTCTCTGGATGTCTTACTGACGGGAATATTCAGCTTTGGTGAGCACTTGTGCATCTGCTCGTATACGGACAATCATCTTTACCACCGACTGCCGTAGATTACGCGCGAGCATTTTCGCGGCGTTCATTTCTAGTGGGAATTTATGTAAATCGGAGCCATCTACAAATATAACCTTCTCCTATTTGGGTGCCGGTGTCTGCAAACAACGGAGTTTTGTAAATCTGTGCGACGTCATGCATACACATATTGACGACACTGTCGAGCGCATTACCAAGTAGAAAGTGCAACTAATTATTATGTGGTAAGACGATTCTTGTACAGTTTATTCTTGATAAGTGTGCAGTTTAAGAGCGTGGGGTGCATAGTTCTAGACGCTGAACAATAAATGAGCACCTAATCTTCACTCTGCCATGCAGATTAATATTCCAAGGAGTAGGCCTGGATATGAGGAACGATAAGTATGAAGGCCCCATAAAAGTGGAGTCTTTTCATGTGAAGCAGAAATTTTTCAGTGCGAGTCAGGGACTTGTGGTTGCAGAAACCGCCTTTTTAAATATGATCCAGAATTTTTCTTTTGAACTATGATGAAGAAAATAGGAATTTTTAGCCAAACGCCCTACCATTGTCCTACCATAGAAAGCAGGATCTGTTGGCTTTAAGGAGTGTGCCGTTTTGTTGAACAGCTTGATTTAAGCGATGCAATCGGACTGTCTATAAGTTTTGAAGAAGGAGACACGATCGCTGGGACAAGAGCTTCATTAGCCTGACGTTTCGGATTCCTAAACAAATCCATCATCAGAGACAAAAACAGAAAAGGGGGGTGCCGCACAAGGGGCTGCGGTATTTATAGGACGCAGTAGCCATGCTACCGCATACCTATGAACATTCACGGCTCCCCCCTTCATCCGGGATCGTCGCACTTGGTGTGATCACTGCTTGATGGCCGACATTCGAGTCGATAATTGCTGCAATTTCATCACGTGCGGCACCCCCCCTTTTCTGTTTTTTGTCTCTAATGATGGATTCGAGTAGGAATCCGAAACGTCAGACTAATAAAGCTCTTGTCCCGGCGATCGTGTCTTCTTCTTCAAGACTACTTCCTGGGACTCGTCTCTTCGCTTCTATTGTCTATAAGTTTCTGTCAGACTCAAATCGGCGTCTCTCCATGACAAAGGTTCCGCTTCGGATGAATTATTGCTAGATTGTCGCAAATCATTTATGCTTACGTTTGCATTTTGTTGAGGTTAGCGGCACCATCTATCATCACCAGTGATTATGTGATAAGGCATTTGTGTTTTTGCCGCGAGCAACTCTCTGTCGCGTTAGAAAAACGGTGCCGACCATGGAGAGCCGATGTTTGGTACATTTTAAGATAAAAATACGACACTTCGACCTTAACCTTTTGAGTTTTCTTCATCTAATTCAAGCGATTTGGGTGATCTGATGTTACCAACACATTTTGTCGCCACTTCTTCTCTAATTAGTTACCAGCTGCTTTCAAAATAAAATTCAGATTGTTCCTGTTGAGTTTAATCGGCCATTCGAAGCATGACGTTTCTTTGAACTTAAATGAACGCTAATGAATTTCGTTAACCAACACTGAACCATTATTTTAAGCCCAGCAGTCCAGGACGTTATGAGCACTTTTTGCCGTCTTGAAGGCTACAAGAAGCAGGTTTTGATAACTGTCAGATCTTCCCAAGCTAGCGCTGTTATTTACATCCAAAAGGAATGCGGTTTAAGTGCTATAAGTAGAATGACGTTTGTCTCGTGGAAAACGTTCACGTGAGTAATCTGCAAAGGTGTTGTGAGCAAACAAATGCGGGTGTAGAGGGCATCGTGTTAGTCGCCGGAGAGGTAAATTAAAGTTGTTATTATCTCTTTGCAGTGTAAGTTCAATGCAAGGAGTTAAACGAAAACTACGTGGAGATAAACGCAGTAGCTACATTTAAGAAGGTGATGCTTTCGTGTGCAACGTCAGAGTCAATATTATCTGTCAGGATGCTACAATAAGGAAAAACACTTTTTAGTATATTCTCGCTGACTATATCCTGGAGGATAGTGAGTTTGTAGTTGCAAAATACCACAGGCAAGCAATTTTTAGGAAGAAGACGACTAAAGGTAGTTTTTTTTTGCGCAAAACAGCTTTATTTCAGGTATTCATTTTATGAAGACAGGAGGGTTCATGTCGAACTAAGCTGCTAAAAATGGCAGAAACTTGCTTTTCTGGAAAACAGACCACTTAGTATTGCCAAATGGATGCCACTGACATTTCAAGGCCTTTTCTAGGTTGATATGCTCCAGCTTTGACAAAAAATTACGCATTGCTTTTACGAAACAAGAATTTTTCTAGGTCATAGAAACACAGAAAACCAAAAAGTGTGCCTTCGTAGCATATAAAAGTCCCCATTTGCTGACCGACCGTCTTTTTTCGAGACGCATCTTGTCATAAATCAGACAAACACACCTACATTGCCAAAAACTGGGCAATTCTTACTTTACAGCTCGTGATATAACTTACAATTTTTCGTATGACATAGAGAATCTGCTAAAATATGGCTCTTGAAGTGTTTTTTCATGTCCATTTGTCCAGCATTCGCTATGCGCGTCCTCTTATGGTCCATTTCATGAAACGCTGACCAAAATTTTGAAACTTCCTGTCCATTAGAAAATGTAACCTTGAGGTTGCAATACTCGCTAGTTTGCAGGATAGTCCCCAGATATTCCAGTCATGATAAAGGTCCAGTTTTTAAACAAGCGTCTTTTAGTCGCCTGCAACAATTTCATTCGGTAAGGAGAAATACTGCCCGCGTACCACGCATTACTTCCATGGATTTTGTGCGAATATATAAGTCTAAGTACACTTCACAGAAAACATGCGCAAAATATTCCCTTTATACACATTCGTCAGCAAAATAAGCCTTTTAAAATAAGACATACAAATAAAAAATTTTCGGTTTTAAATTTGTTTAATAATGAACCTTTTTATAACCCTGAAATGTTTCCTCCTACAACCTCGTATCCGGTTTTTTGTGAATTGTCCTTATAAAATGTCTAAATGTTCCACATCTACTGAAATATTTTGCTCTGTGTTACTTATTCCTAACAATATCAAGAAGTGTGTGATTTGTCTTGCACGGAACATAGCTAAAAAGTAGTTTTGGTGTCTAAAATGCAGGTGTAATTGCTGTATGGGTTCACGAGTTGAAAGGACAATAAATCTGCTCAAAGCCAATAAACAACTTTTCATCAACGATCACATCTAAAAGGAGACGTTGTGAGCTGCCAAAACGTGTAATGAATACTACTAGTCAGTCTTCCCTCCATAAACAATACTGGAATCTTTATGGTCATTTGGAGTCAGCGTGATTTTTTAGCACTATTTGTAATTGTTTTAGTTTGTGTGAAAAGAAGCTCATTTCATAACCGAAACCGTAACGTCATATAAACACCTTTAGGTTGGACTGCAGGATACCCATTATTACGACCCCATCTAGAGCAAACGCCTCTAATCAAAAGCGCACTACATACTTTGCTAGACATTTTATGAGCTAACCTGGATTCTGCAAATAAGGGATTCTTCGTTAGGCTGCATATTTCACAATTTCTGGAAAGATGTGTTGACCGAAGACCAGCTACAATTAGCCTTTAAGTGTCGCCATTTTGACGCGTCTAGTAATCGTTTTTGCATGCGTTGAGCATTTCTTCAGACGGCGGTTAGCCACTCAACATGGATTTTCGGGTTTTTGCCTTTTTGCCATTGGTCTAAATGTCGGTTTTCACCGAGAGCAGGTCGTTTTGGTTTGTGTACTTTGCTCACTGGCAAGCAAAAGACGCTCATTCCTTATCTTATTGTAAATGGCGTTGCAGGTGAGGCAGGATAGAAATTAACCCGTTATTTTCAAATAACGGAGGCCCATTCCACTCCTTATATTTCTGCATCAGAAATTCTGGTTTGCAAATGCGTGCGGCGTTGTGTCTTAAACGACAGTAATAACAGGCAGTCGTTTGATTCGCCACGCCCAATATGAGGCGACCACCAACTGGCCACGATTGCGTTTGAAGGTAGGACAAGTGGGTTTTCGCATGGTTAAGTATCCATAGGTGATTGGGCGTACAGCATGCGTAAGGATGAGGACATTAGCCTTAAGATGGATAGGTAAAACTGGTTCGAGAGAGAGGCTGTCCATGTCCGTCCGGAGAACATACTAAGATTAAGTGTTTTATGGTTGTTCTTCCTACCACTGCCCTAAAAAGGATGAAGGGCGGGGACTCTAACAAGATAAAAGTTACAACAGGCGGCTGTCGTTTGTTCTTTAGCATATTAATTGTGTGCTTACCTAATCAGAAGATAAGAAAGAACCAAGAACATTGACATAAACTTAAATAGAGTCATTCTCTAAAGTGGCCAAATGCAGAACACACCACCTTCAGCGGTAGACCGATAAATCATGCAACGCAGTAGATGACATTCTTATTATGCTGTCAGCTAACTGTAGTGAAAATTAACGTTTAATGGAATATCTTAAAAGTAGGCTCTTTGGTAAAGTTATATTTCTGAGGCTCTTCGTCGCAACAGTGGATAAAATTACTTTCGCCGTGGTCTGACATGCAGCAAACATTACGAAGGCAGAGAAATGATGCAATTTGTAGTCCGTGTCACTTGCAAAACCCACGTGAGACCTGAAAAAAGGGGCCCTTTTCCAAACCGCACTTTATAGGGCTTTTTAGGAAGACATTAACTGAAGCTCATTCTAAAGGGCCTTTTACACATTGCAATCCCCGCACTGTTTTCTTTACTTAGTGGTTTGCTGTGGGTTATGCATTTCCGCGCACTGAATACGTCCTCTAACAACGTTTTCACTTATTTGCATTTGCGAATTTTTACAATCTTGGTTCTACCGACCTTAGCATCGTTTTAATAGCATCCTTTGCTTGTTTTGCTTCGTCTGAAGTCCTGTTAACCTCATGCCTGTTCATTATTTAATAACGTCTGCGTTGTTGAACTTCAATATATTTGAGGGTATCGAGAACCACTGTATTGCTCTCTAGTAATGCTCCTTCGTCTGCAATTGTACAGGTATTCATTTTTTTCTCGACATGCGCATAGACGATGTTGGGAAAATGTTGTTTGCGAGTACTCCTAAGGGACTCCTGCCGCGTGCATGTAGATCGCTTTGATCTGACTTGCTTTGGTAAATAATAAACAGAGACGAATTCGGCATTTTGTTGCACGCCGTAAAGGGCTAGTGTAGGGGTACTTTGCAGACATTCGTCGTATATTTGTTTACGGCTTATACTTAGCAGTGCACTGACGCAACTCCTAGCGGCTTGTGCCACGAAAAACTCACCGATCAACAAATAGAACTTGCTTAGGCTGAGCAAACTTCTTTCATGTGCGACATGGGCGTTTTTACGCCTCATATCTTTTAATATTTGCAAAGGGATTAAATCAATACTTATATTAACAAGAGGTGCTTGCTTTAAATGGTTCTCGATTGTATACGTGTTTCTTCACAGTTGAGTGTGTCGAAACACGTGGCTAGTCCCAATAACATTCTACAACACAGGAAATATTTGGGTACAAACTGACATCAGCATTTGCGCAAATAACTCCAATATCTGGTTTAGACATTAACTCCAAAACATATTTCCCTAAAAAGCGGCCCTATTTCGCGCCACGTAAACGTGAGAGGCGTAGACAGGAACAGTGCATGCGCTCCGAACTACAAACTTATATTTTGTCTACAACATGTTTCGTGTTATGGTCCCCGGCGTATATGACTCTTATCGGCTAGCATCCAATCACAAATAAACAATTGAAGCATCGAGGTTTACAGTCATCTCAGATAGACAAGCGGCTCCAGGCGACATGTTCGTTGCCAGGATACGGCAGGGCATTAAACTACATAATTATTTGGAGTGGTAGGCACCTGGTGTACGGCGTTGCTCTGGGGCATTGCTCACCGTTGATAAGGGGGATGGTGGCCCGCGAAGTCTTGCGCAAAAGACTTGAAGAGGCGTACGATGAGACTCATAATGCCCTCAAAATTGAACACCTCATGAGGCTGTTTGAATTCTGCCGACAAACTTTCTTCACTTTTGCGGGAGAGACCTATGAACAAATCAAGGGAACCCCAATGGGCTCACCGGTCTCCGGTTTGGTGGCAGAACTGGTCCTACAGGAGTTGGAAAAGATTGCCTTTCTCCAGCATGAAACGGTGTTTTGGCGACGTTACGTTGACGACACGTTCGTCACCGTAAAGAAGGATATGCTGCAACATTTTCACAGCCTGCTCAACGCAGTCTTCCCGGATAACAAATTCACGAGAGAAGAAGAACAGCAGCAGCAGTTGTCCCTCCTGGATGTGCTCGTCAGGCGAAACCTTAACCGTGAACTTGAAACGACGGCTTATAGGAAGGCAACAAACACCACACCACTTCTCAGTTTTCACTGCTCACAAACGAAGCTGTGTGAAGACGCACTTCAAACGGATCTCCGCGACCAGTTTGTGCAAAGTGGCTATTTTATAAGTGGCATTTATAAGTCGCTGCCTACGCGGTCGCCACCAGAGAACTCAAACATCAACGCCACCGACGATATGGCATTCTCTGCCATCCATCAAGGGTGTTTCAGAAGCGACCGAGCGCATTGCTGCGGAGCTAGGGGTTGGAATCGCACACCGCCCTAAAGCCACCATGCGCAACAGGGTCATGGAAATCAAAGACCGGTTAAAATCTGAAGAGCAAGTTGGAGTAGTGTATCGCACTCCGTGTCAAAATTGTCCTTGTCACTACACAGGACAGACTGGACGCATGCTCGGATCGCGCATACATGAACATAAGCTGGCTGTGCGGCGAGGCGACGCATTGTCACACGTGACCGCCCACACCTACGAAATGGGTCACGAGTTTGACTCCGCAGCCACCAGAATAGTTGTCCACGCCGAAAACAAAACAGGCCGAGAATCGATTGAAGCCTGGGCCTCGGATGAGAACTCGGTCAATCGATTTATTGATCAGGCGCCGGCGTACAGAGTCCTTCGTAGTCACCTCCAGTCGTGCGACGTCGGTCGATGATTGGGTCTACGTGCCTTATAACTGCCGCTTGCCCTGTTTCTGCCACTACGTCTGACGATAGACTCCTGTACGAGTCTGAAAGCTCAGGATAATAAACGAATTGTTCTGGTGCTCGACTCTTCTTCTTCTTCTTCTTCTTCTTCTTCAAATATGTACACACCTGGAACTCGAAATTTCGCCTTCATTTGGTTTTTGGTGTTCTACACGGCGTCCGCAATTAAGGCCCATGGCTGTGTCCTGATGACTACACTCAGAACACCCTCAGACAGGTCTCGATGGAGTTTTAGGTGTGTTTGTAGGTTTAAGCAGAGTGGTTCTATCAAGGGCTATGGTAGGACTAGCTGTTTCAAAGGTGTTTCTAGGCAGGACAAGTCACAATTTCTTAAGAAAAGGGCAAGGTGTCACTCTTTTCGGCCCAAAGGTGCGTAAGCGTTTGCTATTCCATTACGAGCAAACTTTGAGCATTGCAGCCTGGAAAGCACTAATAGTTCTCCGAATTCTGGTTCCTTGTTGGTAGGTCTTCTTGCGTTGCCAGCTGTCCAGTCATTGGCTTTGTCTTTCCAATCCGTTGTGGTTTTGTTTTTGTTGGATAAAATTCCAATTAAATATGTTTTGTGGACCAGGGGGTGTTTGGTGGAGCGCCATGGTAAGAGTTCGGCCGTGGCATCCAAATGAGCTTTTCCAAGCCTCCGGTCTTCTTGATTGTGTCTTCACACCGGGCTCAGGTGTAGATATCGGATAAAATCACTTTCGCCCTGATCAACTATACATTTATCATCGCAAAGTCTGAGAGATGAAACTAGATATATTTAGTGCCGTTTGCAAAAAATCTTTCAAAAAAATCCTATAGAAGACAGCGTTTTGTTTAAAAGCACGTTTATCACATGCTCATTTAATCAACAGATAAGAACAAAGCGAAGATTGCATGGAATCTCGTACTGCAGAACACGTCATCTTCAGCAACACAGTAGGAAATCACGCAGCGTAGAAACCGCCACCCCTATTATTTAGTCTGCTAATTATAGTCATATGTGGTATTTACTTACAAGTGTTTTGGTCTTGTGTGACGATTTTGGTCAAAATATCGAATAAAGTTAATTCCGACCGGTTAGCAGTGAATTTATCATTGCAAAATCTGGGACCTAAGGTTAAAATTTCACGATGTTATCTCGAAAATCCTAATTAAACTTAAAAAGAAGACCGTTGTCTACACAGCATATTGCGGAAGCCTTTTAAAGTACGCTTTGGCCACATACCGTCGTGGGGGCTACTCAAACATTGCAGTTTCCACTCTAATCTATCTATTCGGTTGTTTACTGCGATAATTGTAACGTGTTTCTGCATGCTATGCATGACATATAACGCAAATTTCGGCGTTTACGCGAACTATTTTATTACTCTTTTAAGGGCCTTCTCGCGTTTTTGTTTAACTGAAGGCCTCTTCTTTCCATTTTAGTCCATTTCTCGCCAACGCCTTATATTTCTTCCGCCATTTCTTCTTATATGAGTAAATTGATGCCATTTTTCGTCAAGAAATATAATCGTACTTTTTACATTTTGTCGTTTTGGTCTAATTGGCTTATTTCGACATGCGATTCTATCATCCACCACAGAGCGATTTTACTTATATTGAGAAGACTCCATTATCTAACTGTCGCCTTTGTTGAAGATTGAGGGCTTTCATGCATTACCTTGGCCCACTTGTCAGGCAGACGTTAATTGTACAATTATTTGCTTCCTCGGTACGGTAGGACAATCTACTGTCCATCAGCATGCTTTGGATACCTTGCGACACATATAGACTTACAGACTGATAACTAGGATTTCATTAGGACGCATCCATTTCACTTTCTCCGTAGTAGCATGCATGAGCGTATTCTGACCAAAAACAGCAAGCATTTTGCGTTTAAAATAGGGCTTCATTGTCAGGTTCTGCAAATTCTACTCTACTGGATCTTCCGGAAAGCTATTCCACTTCTATACGTGCATTGTTATCCAATCCTGGGAGAAAGGGTAAGGTTCACAACAGGACTGCACAAAACATTCTCCTGCTTCAGACATGCATTTCCCATACTATCCCCACTTACTTGAGCAATCGAATCTTAAATCCTGTTTTTCCAACCTAACAGCATTTTCAAATGAAAGTTTTGATATTTTTTGTCCTCTTGATACTGTAATGGTACGAACAAAAATATCGACTTTCCGTTCAAGTTAACCCTCAAAAAGCACTCATCATGAGGAGAAGGAGGCTTGCTACGTCCCATGCGAATCTCCTAATCAAAATTTAGAAACAGCAGATGTGCTTGGTCTAATCTTTCACATTTAGCCAAACCATTTCGTGACATAGCGTCACCTGCCGTATACGGATGCTATCGTTCCTATTTTGTCCATAATTGGATAATTCCACTGTCACAGTCTACCGTCACTCTCGCCTGGGCAACTGGCCCCCAAGCGGTCCGCCGGCTACCATGTCCCCTCAAGGCATAAGACGTAATATGCCCTTTGGCGTGGTTTTACTCTGCTGTGAGGCGTTGCTCTTGTCCTTTGATCACTGTAAATTAGGGGTGTGGCCATTAATGTTCTGCCGGAGAGAACGTACCAGATGATTGCAATTAAGGCCTAGTGCTGTGTGGTGATGGCTGCGCAGTGATGGCTTTCAACATGAAACACCAGGACTGTATGCATGCCCTAACGGAGCCACAAATATTTAGGCAGCATCGTTAAAATTTTGCTTCTCGGAGGTAATGAGGCCGGTTGCTTGGGTGTGGCTTTTATATTCCGCAAACCATCCGTGCATTTTAATTTGTTCAACTAGCTGCCGCTCCTGGGAAGAGCATTTTTGCAGGCGTGGAAGAAATCAGGCAGTCACGAGTCAAAGCTTTTTAAAGTGCTCATTTGGCCGTAGGTGCAACTTAGGCTGCTGAAGGTAGCATGAAAGGATTGCCCTAATGTTTTTCTTCCATGTAGTGTGCTTGACGTCGACCAACCGATATAATTCCTTCGACATATGAAGTGACTTCAAGGTCTCAGTTGATAACAAGGTGGTTCAATTCGAAGAAGGTCATAAGCGACCTCGCAAAAACGCTCCGGTACCTACCAACTTGAGCTTGAATATTTGATACGACGTGGAAAGTGGCCACGTTGACGCAGTCGTCAAATCGTCATAAACCGTCCAAGTTCGATAACAGTGGTTCCCTTCCTCCGCATCCCCAAGGACCGGCGATGAGCTGGGCGAGAGTAAATGATCTCAAATGTTTGCCTGAGCGTACATCTACTGATTTTAAAAATTTTTCGCGAAATTTTCACTGTTTGCAAATTAATCGACTAGGTTGTCTTGAGACAGGCGAAATGCCGTCTGCGCTCTGGCTAGACGTAAACTCCATGACAAGTGAAATAGCCCTCGAACAGTTTATTGGAAGTCTGCTTTTCCTTTTAGCCAAACCGTTGTTTGAGTGATTTTTTTGAATTTAGATATCTTAGAACACTGTCCCAGGACAGAAGCTGCGCTAATTACTGAAAGGTAGGTTAATTTGATTATATTTCACCCCCCACCGTTAGTAGACAGCGACCGCTCACAAAATGCTCTCTCCAACTAAATGCACAGAAGGATGTCGTTTTACTCGTCGACATCCACCACCGTCTTTGTCCTGATATTTTGGCTACTTGGGCAAGCATATTGAAGACCCTTGACTGAAAAATGAGCCGTTGCGCTCGGTAAGGGCAAGGGCGTCCTGATTGGATTGCAGGCGCATTACTTTGACAGGCAAACGATCGCTGGGGTAGATCGGTTTCTAAGCTAATCACGCCCCGTCTTGAAGTCTTACCTTTGATCTGGCAAGCTCGATAGCATCTGCTCCAAATCATGATGGCTGAATTGCGTCTTTGTTTTGATCTGTTATTCGATCTTAAAGAGCATTTCAGTTTGCTGGATAGTAGCCGTCGCACGCTGCCGCGGTCTAGACAGAGACTGGGTGCAAGGATCCACTAGCCTATAGGCTGTGGGGTGTATATTAAAAGTGGTTATATCCAGGATCTCCAATAAGGTGATTTATAATAGAAGCAAAGAGACGAGTCCCAAGGAGCAGTCTTCAAGAAGGAGACAAGATCGTTGGGACAAGAGCTTTATAGCCGCACGTTTCGGATTCCTGCTCGAACCCATCATCAGAGACCAAAGTAGATACGAGTGGCTCATGCACAAGGGACTGCAGTATTTAAAGGATGCAGTCGCCATGCTACCGCAAACCTATGAGTGTCCACGTGTTGCACGGGGTGTGATGGCTGTTTGATGGTCGACATTCGCGTAGTTAATTGTTGCAATTACATCACGTGCTTTGGATGTTGGTGTGATGACTGCTCGACCATCTGACGCACCGACCCTGGTGTTGGGAAAAGTGTTAACCTTTGCGCTCCCCGCGTAGCTATTTACTCCGCCAAGGCAAGGTCTCAGCACCGAGTGTGGAAGGGGAAGTTCGTTGCACTTGTTAATGGATTAAGGGACAGTAAACCATGATTTAAGTAACTCCCGGCTCAGTCGGTTATCACCTCTTGCATGAATTTCGGCCTCGTCGAATTCGAATGCAGTAGTAATTATTGTGCAGCGGTATCCCATGTCGCTGAAGTAATGCCAAAATGTTGGCCTTTGAACAAGCCCCTTTTGTTTATTACTTGCGTTTGGTGCCTTTGTAAATTTAAGCATATTGTATTGAAAACATACATAAATATGTACTTTCCTGTTGTCGCCATGATTTCCTTTAATTAAGTGTACCAAGCAGGTGTATCATTCATTTTAAAATATTTCCGATTTATCTTATTTAATGGCTGTGGGATGTTAAGTTACTGCGTTTCTCTCTTTACATTCAAGGAATACAGATTGTTGATTGAAAAGTATAATGGCATCTATAACGACAGTAAGGGTTCAAAATCATTCAAAAATTGGCGACGACTTTATAGCTTAAAGACACTCTCCCTTTGACTTAAAACTTAAAGAAAACGCCATAGGCTCTCAGTAATATTTTTAACTGTCTTCTTTAAGGCCTATTTGATCCTTTATAGACCTCATTAATCTATGGAAAAAAGTATACTACCCAGGTAACTTTTTTCACAAGGTACACTTTTTACAGAATACACGTAAGAAACTGGTTTAGAAACGATATCCCGACATGACTGCCGCATATTTGGAATAAGCCTTAAAATCCTTATCATTACTATTATTTCAAACCCACCCAACTATTCCTTTTATAATAATTAAGAATTTCGGCTAAAAGTTCATGAGATAACACATCGAAATGCTTGTTTTAAATACCAATACAATCTTGCCTGACCGAATGTTCTGCAAGCCGTTCACTTGTCACCCGCATTTGCAACATCTATTGTCAAATTCTTGAAGATGTGGTGAGCTGTTGCAAACCTGTCATGGTACATTTATTTAAAAGCAATGCATGTTAATGATTCACGACAAAAAAACATGAGAATAGGAATTGACATTGTCAACCGTGGCATATTTTCTGAGGGCTTATCTGGTGGTACCGACTGCTCGGTTTAGTGCAGGGAGGTTTAACGGAGCTCCCTGGTCTTTTTGCTACGGGACAGTAGCTAAAGTAATTAAGAAATCCAACTATGTCCTTTTAGCTCTGTCCGATTAGGCAAGTAAAATGTAAAGTAATCTTTCAGTGCCGATCTAAGCGATTGAGGTGAGGCGCTGTGCAACAAGTTTAACGGGTTTTAAGCACTCCTGTCATCAGACACATCGCGTTCGTGTCACCTGAACGTCAGAGCGACTGTCCAGGGTGGTGTTTAAGGACAAGTACGGCATTCGAACAGTTTGAGCGAGAAGACTGTAAGGGACAACTTTGCCTGGAGATCATTTTGAGCTTAGACTGTGCTTCATTCGCTAAGACCTGAGGTGAAATACAAAGCGCTTCGTATATAAAGAGCTAAAAACACAGTTCACTCCTTCAGCGTATCAGCCCGTTCCCATCGCAGAGAACTGAAGCTTGTCACGTGAACGCGTCTGGCGCACTGTCATCGGAGTGCGCGTTTGTTTATCCAGCTAAAAATTTTAAACGTCCGTCAAGCAACGATGGACCAGATCCAGGGAAGGCATACACGTGACTGACGACCTACTCGTGACTCCGGACATATAGAGAGAGAAACTCTCGAGCACGACTTAAGACACTTTGTTGTCGTTTACATTCCTGTGACAATTTTAAGCCGACTGTTGAAGCGTCATTTAAATTTGGCCCTTTTACCGAAGACACAACGTTTTTTTTCTTATTTTTATTTCTGTTCATTAAGAAAAACTTATTTTCAATCTTTGTTGTTCTTTTTTTGTTTAATACTTGCAACCAGAGTTTTAATACGCGACGAATTAGAGGTTTGCGATTTCATTTCTTCCGAATGATGTATGAGAGCGAATGTGCCACCCATTCAGTTTGACAAACGATATTTTTAGGGAAAACATATCCATGAATGGTAGAAGTAGTTGTTCCTACAAAAACAACATGATTAACAAGTTGACCCTGGCAACAGTAGCTTCATTGGCTTTTGTCTTTTTTGCTAACACAAATTGCTTGTTGTTCTTTGGAGTTTTGCTGCATATTTGGACTCATCTGTGCAAAAGTATTTGCCCTGGCATTGCGAAACGACATTTCAAAACTTTCTGGTTTTCTGGCGAAGGAATCACGGATTACGGAATCAATGTCTTACTCGAATACTAAGTGCCCTAGAGCACCATTTAACGAATGTATAAATGCGATTTATTTGCCATGCATGGTAAAACAGGATGGCTAACTTGTTATTCCAGGCTTGATCAATTGTTAGCAAATGTGTTTAGCAAATGTGTTGTAATCATTGATCGGTGTGCGTACGTGCATGCGTCTGTTTGCCTCCATCCAAAACTTTAAACAGTGCAGACAGAAGAGCAGGTAAATTGACGGCCAGCAGGCTAGATAGTTCCATGGACTACAAGAGAATCCAGGTCGTCTTTACACACCGCAACCACATCACTTGTGGTAATATTAACTGAGGGATTATTTAATTGCAGAGAGAGCTATAGAATTTACTTCTTATCGGTTACCTGGTTATGGCGGAAAATAATTAGCAATAATAGGTAAGAAAAACAGGTCTACCAGTTTGTTCGTTTTTTTGACACAAACCTCCCTTAATACTGTCAGGTGAGAAGCGTGAATCCGATCACGTTTGACTACTACTGATATGCTTTCTTGATCAGCAAGTCTATCATAGTGAAAGTTCTACTAGGATGAAATTAGAGTAGCGGCTTTCCTTTTTTTGATGAATTAGTCGCTTTTTGATGAGACAAATGGATAATTTCAAAACAAACCACGCCAGGCTGCCACGTTTACACCATTTCTTGCACAATTTTATGCAAAACTCTTTGTCGTGTTTGTGCTTCGCAAAATACTTCAAGCGACAATTGTGCACGTCGTTCCTCTTGTTTGTGTCTGATCTTCTTGCTCTTCCTGTACAGCTCTGTTCATCCATCTGGTTGACGACGTCTATCGAAAATGTTTTCGTTTTTGTATTTTGTGACAAAGTTCAGATTTCTAAACGCAACGGAGCTGCCGGAAGTGTGATAAGAAAGATAAATTTACAGCAAAATTTAAAATTGCACAGTCTCACAATTTACCGTCGCTGATGGAAAGCCACCATCAATTTAAACTATTCAGATGCCATCGCTTAACTAACGGACTGTTTATATCGGAAATTGGAAAAGTGATCACTTTTATCAATCCCGAGGATTGAGTTGTATGATATAGTGCCAAGCGAGGATTTTAGAAGACGCATTATCTGACAAAAAACCAAAATAGGTTTGTCAACCTATGGCATGCGTCATTCAAATTCAACAGGTTTAATTTAGACAAAGCACTCTCTTTCTTAATTTAACCGCTCTCCGTTGTACGAAGTTGTCTTTTCATCGGAAAAATCTTCTTGATGTTATAAATAAGCATTAACAATTATCAATGCCAATTTTAATGTTATTAAACCTCAACATCCGAATTTCTGATAAGCGGCGAATTGAAGGATTATGATTTCCGTTGTACCTTATCATTCATGAAGACAAGCGAAACACCCGTACATTTCGACTCAGGAAGACTTGTTGATAACAAAACTTGGAGATTACGTGGCAAAATAATTTTACAGAAGAAAAAGGAGTACGGGTCCCATCTTCCTACATTGCCTACCTCTCTACAAACTAGGATGGCAGAAGTGGTTGTCCCCGGGAAAACATTATAATCCGACCATTTGACTGCTGTCGCTGAAGCTTTAATGCCCTTTGTTGCTATTTTAGCCCAAATCGCTTGTCACTTGTTGGGGTCTTGTCGCACTTTTTACTTAATTAATGGGAAGACGGTTGTAATGGCACTGATACCGACAGTTCCGAACATTCTAGAGTCTAATCAAGGGCAGCAATCATTTCGGGGTCAGCCATTCAATCACATCACTTGCGGCAATATTAATTGAGGGATTATTTAAATGCAGGGAGAGCAACAGATCTTACATCTTATCGGTAATCTGGTTGTGGCGGAAAATAATTGGCCATAATAAGTAAGAACGACATACACAAACCTCCTTTAAAATTGTCAGGTGAAAAGTGTGAAGCCGAACACGTTTTACTACCATTTATATGCTATCTGGATCAGCAAGTCCATAATGGTAAAACTTTTACTGGGATTTAATTTTTGTAGCAGCTTTCATTTTTTGGTGACCACGTTTACAGCATCTCTTGCACAGTTTTACGCAAACCTCATTGTACTGTTTGTGCTTCACAAAATAATTCAAGCGATAATTGTGTACATTGATCCTGTTGTTAGTGTCGGATCTTCTTGCGCTTCCTGTACATCTAGTTGACGACGTCTAGCGAAAACGTTTCCGCTTTTGTAGTTTGAGACAAAGTTCAGATTTTAAACGCAACGGAGCTGCCGGAAGTGTGATGAGAAAGATAAATCTTCAGCGTAATTTAAAATCGCACAGTCTCACAAATTACCGCCACTGATGGAAAGCAACCATTAATTGAAACTATTCAGATGCCATCGCCTAACTGACGGACCTTTTTATGAACAATTTGAAAAGTGATCACTTTTATCAATCCCGAGGATTGAATTGTATGATGTAGTGCCAATCAAGCATTTTAAAGGACGCATTATCCGATAAAAACCCGAAATAGGTTTGTCAGCCTAATGCACACACATTACTACAACTATAAAAGTCCACCTAAATATCTCTGGTAACTTCCTTTTATCATTTTGTACACTCATAATTACAAAGCTTAGGCCGCAGGATGCCAAAAGACGTAAAATTAATTATCCGGATGTAATTAAAACTAAAGTACGGAATAAATGCAGTATTGCCGGGGCTGCAAGAAAGAAAGTGCCTAGACGTTGGAATAAACTCGAAAACCGAGATACGTATATCTGAGAAACAATGTCAGGCACTTGAATAATTCGTTATCCGTTTTCATGTCGTTTACGCATCACAAATCTCTTCGGAATGATTACATCGGCTGGTGCTTACGGATATATACTCTCAAGTTTCACGAAAATGAGATGATACAAACAGTTTTGGACTTTATCATGACAAGTGAACTCGTTATTTTATTTTTTTTACCAAAAACCAAAAATGACCAGTTACGAAGAATTATATCAAATGTATCTCAAGGATATTTTGAATCCTTGGATGGTGCAGGCGTGAAATAACGTCCGTATAGTGTTGGTCCTCTATCGACAGAATAACAAGGACATTATACAAAGCGATTACCATTATCTACTTTAGTTGCCTAATCCTGCTTGCTTTTTGTTACTGTTTGTACAGTTAATTGCTCGTCGGTATCAGTTCTACTGACACAGTGCATCGACCGCTCTTGTTTCCACACAAGTTGAAAAGGGGTACTTAGCACAAAACTATGTGCGCTTCTTGTGCACGCAATATTTAGATAAGCTAAAACTTTCATTTGTAAGAATCAAGTAGATGAATTAAGCTTACCGGTGTTTAAAGCAACCTAGAATTTTGAAATGAAGTCTGGATCTTTCAAGATCTATCCGGTCACTTGAGTATCCCTACCGAAATGAGTATTGACAATTCGGGGTTATGCACAAAAACCCAATAACTGGCGATCGACGTACTCAAAGTAATCTAATTTCCTGCCGGTTTGGAGGCGACGCAGAAAATCGAATTTTAGACGGTGAAAAAATATGCTCATCATAGACGACGTGACATGCGGCTTGTATTATCGGTTATCTGGTTATGGCGGAAAATAATTGGCAATAATAAGTAAGAACGGCAGATGGTCACGTTTGGATACCACGTAAATGCTATCTTGATCAGCAAGCCGATCATAGTGAAAATTCTACCGGGATTAAATTAGCGTCTTTAATTGTTTTGATGAATTAATCGCTAGTCGATAAGACTAAGGGATCACTTCAAAAAAAACCACATCCAGCGGCCACTTTTACATCATTTAATGCACCATTTTATACAAACCTCATTGTCGTGTTTGTGATTCACAAAATACTTCAAGTCATAATTGTACGCGTTGTTGCTTTTGTTTGTGTCTGTTAATCTTGCGCTTCCTGTTCATCCATCATTTGTATATTTTCTGAAAAATATTAGACATAGTTAATCCAGCGGAGCTGCCGGAAGTGTGATGAGGAAGATAAATCTCCTGGAGAAGTCTAAAATCACACGGTCTTGCAATTTACCGCCGCCGATGCAAAAAGTCATTAATTAAAACTATTCAGATTTCATCGCCTAACTGACGGATTTTTTTATCGGCAATTGGAAATGTGATTAATTTTATTAATTTCGAGGATTGGCTGCTGTCACACAATGAGAAACAAGGACTTAAAAGCTACTTTATCCGACAAAAAGCCGAAATGTGCTTGCCAACGTAATGCACACACATTGCAACAATTAGAAAAATTCCCCTAAATATCAATGTTAATTTCCTTTTCCATTTTATGGGTTCATGAATACGAAGCTTGGACTGCAGAATACCAAGATGCGGAAAAATAATTATTCAGATGTACATGAAACTGAATTACCGAATAAATTCCAAATTGCGGAGTCTGCAAGAAAGATAGTTCGCAGACGTTGCAATTAATTAGAAAAATGGTCTTTATTTAAACCGGGGGCGTACATCTGAAAAACAGTCACAGGCACTTGGCCAAATCCTTGACGTTTTCATGTCCTTTACAAATTACAAATTTATTCGGATTAATCACAGCGGCTGAATCTAGAGGGTATTTATCACCATGTTGCAAGGAAGTGAGATAATACAAACTGTTTTAAACTTAACCACGACCAGCGAACTTGTTTTTTGGTTAGTTACTCATGAAGGTTAAAAGAGCGGTATTAAAAAACTTATGTCAAATGTATCTCAGGAATATTCTGAATATTTTGATGCTTCAGACGTCAAAGAGCGTCCGTCTATCTGCCACTCCATATCGAAAGAATAACAAAGGACATTTTACAGAGCAAGTGCCATAATCTAATTTGGTTGCTTAATCCTGCTACGGTAACTTCTCGAAGGTTGCTAGATTTTCGTTGCTGTTTAAACAGTTAATTCCCCGCCAACATCAGTTATGTTACCATAGTGCATGAGACACTTTTGTCTCTCTTCTTGTTTAAAAAGGGTACTTGGCACAAAAATCGTAGGGATTCTTGTGCATGCAATAAGAAACTAAAATAAAAACTTCATTTCTAAAAAACGAGCGGATAAATTAAGCTTATCCCTGTATGTAGACCCCCCGAATTTTAAAATGAATTCCGGATCTTTTAAGAGCTGTCTGGTTATTTAAATGAATATTGACAATTCGCAGTTATGCACAGAATCCAATAACTGGCGATTAACATTCTTTAAGTAATCTAACTTTCTGACTGTTTAGAGGCGACGAAGTAAATCGAATTTTAGACGGTAAAATAGTATCCTGATTAAAGACGACGAAAATTTTCAGATGTAAATAAAAAACGGTGCATACCGGATAATATAAAGTTAAGTTTTTTGAAAAAGCATGCGGTTCATGATCGTTTTCATACATTAATAAACATGTAAACTTGTTTTATTTTGATGGCACGTAAATATAAAAATTATTATTATTATAGAATATTTTAAATTTCTCGCCTGTTAAGTCATTGGTAAATGTGTACGTGATCTAAGCATATTTTAGGACTGTTTATAATTAATTATAGCCGTGCTCAACGACCAAACAGTTTGCTAAGACCATCTCCCACAGATGCAGAGGCAAACTATGGAACAAGGGCCTCATTGGCCCGGCGTTTAGGGTTATCACTCGAACTCATAATCAGGAACATTTGCAGAAAAAGGACTCGCCTGTTTGATTCTGCCAAAAATACCCTTTGCTGTTCATTTTGTAAAATTAATTGAAGGTGAGCACAGCCAATCGCCACCACGCATAAAACGGCAGATTTAGAAATATCTACCTAGGGTTGTTTTTGTCTTTGCAGATTTCGCAGCGAGACAACGTTGCGTGTCGTGTAAAACCTTGGTCACCCACATAGTTGACGACGTTATCGCGGAAAATTTTAACTTTTATATTTTACAGCGAAAGTTTAGTTACCAAAATAGACGGAGCAGTCAGAATATGTAATTAAAGAGAAGTGAGAGAGATTTTCAAAAAATTCCAAACATCTCTCACGAGATGAGCAAATTAAAATTGCACGTCTCTGCAGTATCCAATTACCAGACGCGGGCAGTAATTTCTTTAAATCCCTCAGATTCCTTTATCTAACTTAAAGAGTTCCCCTATTAGTGATTGTTGATGACACTTTGATGTGATCTTATGACTGTTCCGTATAATGAGATGCGAAGTCAAAATGGTAGAAAACAAGTATTCATTAATTTTGACCCTTGAAACTTCGGCATTAAGCGGACTATTTTTCTTTTCACTGACCGAGAAACTAGTAAGTTTAATTAAACCATGCGGCTGGTTTGTGCCTATGTTGCAGGAATCAATGGTTGCGGGCAAGAAAAACGTCTAAGAGGGTCTTCACACAAGTAAAGTGTAGCTCATTACAACTACATTCACAAATTTGTAGTTTAAAAATTTAAAAATGACTACAATTACTTTCTCATTAAATTTTGTAGATTCCTAAACGTGTAATTGAAACTGTCGAACGCCAGGATACAGGAGAATGCTTTTTCGGATGAAAATGCGGGTAAAAAGCGAAATGGTTTTTTTTCTGCTTTGGGTTACCGTAACAAGGTGTTTTAGTGCTTTCATTTATTTGACAATTACTTCAACTTCGAATACAGAAAGGGATAACGTTCATTTTAGGGGACATTCACAGGCACTTGGTAAAATCATTGCCCGTTTTCTTATCTCTCATTCGTTGAGACTCCATCTAGATATAGCACATTAGCCAGCATTGACGGTCATATACTATCTTGTCAGAAAAGGAGTTGAAGTAAACTGTTTTATACTAAAAGCCATCTGGTTAGCTTTTTTACTTTAGGTTGTTATCGACAAACGCACGCAAAAATAATGAATATCGCGAGAATATGCTATGAATGTAATTGATAGTTAAGGCGCCGTATGGTGTCAATCTAACATGAAAGAATATAAAATAGTTTTGCAGGAAGCATGTGCAATGAATATTTGAGAATACGTGACAAACATATAATGTTCCCGTGTTTCATGTGGTGCGGGCAATGTAACTCAACTGAAGGTTTCATTGCAAGATGTAGGCAGGAGTTTTCGTTAACCTCCATGTCGACCTTTTAAAGAAATACACACGCACTTTATTCTATAGGCGATACCAGAAAGGCACTTTGCATTGACGATCTACATGTTTACCACATAAGGGTTACAATAAATATTGTCAACCGCCTTAATGGCGACGACTGCTTGGTATGACATAAGCACGTTTAGGCGGACTCCTTTAATTTAGGCACAAGTATTGACGTGATACAGGCTAATTGCTAGATCAACTTAGGACTCCAAATGACGCCAGCCGTGTCCCACTAGATAAGATGTAAATGTGATCACCGGACCAACAGACTAATTCGTCTGACCTTTAGACTCACTCTTGAACCCGCCACCAGAGAAAATACCAGATACGGGTAATTCATATGCAGGCGTTATGCTACTGCACACCTAACTCTCCCCTTCGCTAAGGATGGCTGCCCTCTGCTGAGCTAATTGCCTAATGGTCGACACGCAAGTAATTAATGGCTGAAATTTCGTCGCATGTGTTGGATGTTGGCGTGATGATTAATTAGCCACCTGGCTCACTGACCGGCGCGCCCTCCGAATGGGTAATTATTTTGACTTAACTAAATCTCAGCATGGTGTGCAGAATGGGGAGGTCAGTACGCTTGTTGATAGACGGGACTTTGTGCACAAGGGCTAAAGTAACTCGCGGTTCATGCGACTGTCATCTCTCGCTAGAGTTTCCGCCTTATCGAACTTTAATGGTTGTTCGTGTGTCGTCGAATGGACTGCGACTGGACAGATATCGTCATGTCTCCACAATGCTGCCGTGTATTCGGCGATTCATGTCAGAAACATTCTTTCAGTTTCCCCGATACATTTGCTCTGCCCGCAAGCGCACCAGACCCGGTAGCTACTCCAAATGTTTTTTTAGTCTTGACGCCTGACGGTTGCCATCGGTCTGTACAACTGCAACCTCTAGTCGCGCAAGAAGGTGATCGAAGGTTTACAAAGCCTTCTTGACTCAAAAAGGCGCTCGCCAAAGCTTAGTGTCCGTGTGATTCGGCCTTTTGTCTCGTTTGCGTAAGCACTGGTTGGTAAATTTAAGCTAGTAGCTATTAGCTTTTAACTCTTGTAGAGTCTATTTTGGTTCGGCAATCTCGTCATTCCGCTTGCAGCAGTGCGTCTCAACACGCCGATAGGGCGTCTTTGCACAAATGTGATTGGTAATGATAGGGTAATTGCTGTTGAAGTTCGGCACTTGCATCGTATTCATCGCTTTCCTGAACGCTCAGGTCTTTAGCCCACCACAGTCTTTGCGATACATGGAGACATCCAGTAGGGCCAGTCGTTTGTTTTCTATTTACTTCATTGCAAATTTTTACGTTATTGAAGATAACGTTGGGACATTCTTCGAACATAGCTAATCATAGATGAAAACTAGTACGTGCGGCCAAGTTAAGGCGTATACATATGACAGGTCACTTGTTGGTATGCAAATGCATCTAAATGTTTACTATGAAATGGCCTGGACTAGATCAATTTTTATTACTTGTCATTCGAACCATTTTCAAAAAATTGACTTCCTCAAACAGCCCTCAATGGCTCTTGTCATTCCAACTGACAAAGCTTTGAATAAATATAGTGGACCCTTAATTTGTGCATAGCACGAAAGAGCAATTTAGTTTCGATGTCTCACGTCAAAAGTCATGGGGGTGGTAATCTAGCTTGTCAGCGTAACATCTCTTTTGGGGGTCCAGCAAATGAAAACGACTACAGAGTTTGACGTAAAGAGGGCCAAGTGAAAATTTTTAATTGAAGCAAAAAGTGTCTTTGCGATGTAGTTAAACAGGAAAGATATTTAAGGACGCCATCTATGTCCTACTAGTTCTGTCCGATTATACAAATTAATTGTCATTTAACCCAGAAAATGTGAGAACTTGTCCTTGCAGTAGTGTACGGCAAGTTAAACAGTTTTTGCATTCATTTTCTATAAAACCTATTGTCTTTCAAATACGACTGCAGTTAATTCTCATACTTTAGACCAACAGTAGCGCACACTCTACCGGAAAATAAGAATTTGACGTAGTGCACTTGTTTGCAACATAATATGGGAATTCGGCTTCCGAAAAGTTCCCCGAATGCGTAGCGTTATGCAGCAAGTGAAATGCTTTTTAGAGTCCTCTACGATCAAACCTATTGTCTCCTAGTCACCTAAACCAAAGTGCCTTTGGTTGCAGAATTTTGCGCCTGCCCGGAATGATGCTAGAGGAAAAGTGTGTAATGCACGCCGTTTTACTACTCGGGTTTAGACGATTTTGAGTTCAAACCGTTTTTTTATTTGCAAGATCAAAGGTGAAGTGTAGATGTTATTTTAGAAAAAAATAGATGCGATTACTGACACAATAAATGTCTCCCTGCGTTGATTGTATCTTTATCTGAACTGCTTCCTGGAACCCGCCTGTTCGCTTCTATCGTCAATCTCTTTGGATGCAATGCACTCCGATTGGCTCGACGGTAGAAAACATTTGCCCTTCGGGGTCGTCAGCAAATGCACCGATTCGGTTTCTGCACAGAAATGTCAACAATAATATGTTGAGAAGTGTGTTTCATGCCAATTCCCCGGTGACACAGAGCTGGTGGGGTGGGCAGTACTTCAGCACAACAGACAGGCCAAAAAACTTCTTGTTCCAGTGATCGCATTATTTTTCTACTGACCAGCTTCCTGGAGCTCACCTAATCGCTTCTATCAACAAGTCGTATTTTGTAAATCGAGGCACATGCAGATTTTGTGTTGGTGAGCGCATCATCTCGTTACCAACGTGGAGTCCCTAAGGCCTGATTATTAGAGTGCTCGTTTACTTGTCGATGCTCTTGAAATTGGAAAATGTGCACGTGATCTAAGCATATTTTAGGGCTGTTTACGAGTATTTATGGCCGTGCTCAACGACCAAACAGTTTGTTCAAACCATCCCCCACAGAAGCAGATGCAATCTATGGAACAAGAGCTTATTGGCCCGACGTGGAGGATTATCAATCGAACCCATAATCAGGAACAGCTGCAGATAAAAGGACTAGCCTGTTTGCTTCAGCCGACAATACCTTTTGCAGTTCTTTTAAAACATGGATTGAAGATTATCACAGCCGATCGCCACTACGCATTAAACGGCAGATTAAGAATGCTCGGCTTACTGCTCTTTTTGTCTTTGCTGATTTCGCAGCGAGACAACGCTGCCTGCCTTGACCGCCTTGGTAAACCACATACTTGACGACCTTTATCACAAGAAATTGTATACTTTTATATTTTCCAGCGAAAGTTTGGTTGTCAAACTAGACGGGGCAGTCAGAATATGTGATTATAGAGAAGTGAGAGATATTTTCAAAAAATCCCAAACACATGTCCCACGAGATGAGCAAATTTAAATTGCGCGTCTTTGCAGTATCCAATTACCAGACGCGGTTAGTAATTTATTTAAACCCCTCAGACCCCTTTATCTAACTTAAAGAGTTCCCCTATAAATGATTTAAGATGTCACTTAAATGTGAACTCAGGACTGATCCGTATAAGGGGATTCGATGTCAAAATGTGGAAAACATGTATTCATTAATTTTGACCCATTGACTTCCTCATTTAGCGGGCGATTTTACTTTTCAGTGACCGAGAAACTAGCCATTTTAATTAATATATGCGGCTTATTAGTCCCAAAGTTACATAAGTCAGTAGTTGCGGGCCATTAAACGTGGAAGTGTGCCTGTCACACAAGTAAAATTAAGACCGACGCAAGCACATTCACAAATTTGCAATTTCAAAAATTTCCGGAATGACTGCAATCACTTCGCCATTACATTTCGTAGATTCTTGAAGGTGTATTTAAAACTGTCGAACGCCAGGAAACAGGAGACTTCCTTTTTGGATGAAAATACGGGTCAAACGCGAAATAGTTTTTTCGGCAGTGGGTACACCGAAACGAGGTGTGTGAATGCTTACGTTTATTTGGGATATTTGTGCAATAGGTACACCGGAGCAAGATGTATGAAAGCGTACATTTATTTAACACTTTCTTTAACTCCAAATACATAAATGGATACCGGGTATTTTAAGGGACATTCACAGGCATTTGACGAAATCATTAGCTATTTTATTATCTCTCACTCGTAAAGATCCTTTTTAGATTAAGTACATCAGCCAGTATTGGTCGTGAAATATTTCTTTGTTAAAAATGAGTTTAAGTAGACTTTTTATAATAAAAACCGTCTGGTTAGCTCTGGAATAATGAATAACGCGAGAATATGCTATGAATGAAATTAAGGAAGATTTTAAATTTTTTATAGTTTAAGCGCCGTATGGTGTCAATCCAACATGAAAGAATATGAAATGGCTTTGCGAGAGGCATTTTTAACGACTGTTTGAAAATACACGACGAAAATATAATGTATCTGTGTTCCATGCGATACGTATAATATAACACGACTGAAAGTTTAATTGAAAGATGTAAGCAAGAGTGTCCGTCATCCGGCTGGGCGAACGATTAAAGAAAAATATACATGCACTTTATTCTATTGGCGATATTAAAAACGCAATCTAAATTGAGGATCTACATCTTAACCATATAAGGGTAACAATATTGTCAACCGCAGCATTTTTTCTAAAGGTTCACATTAGTGTCGACGACTGCTTGGCTTGATATAAGCAAGGTTAAGCGGAGTTCCCTAATCTAGGCAAAAGTATTGATGCGATACAGGCTAACTGCTAAAATAATTTAGGACTCCACATGACGCCAACTGTGTCCCACTAAATAAGATGTAAATGTGATCGTTGGAACAACAGCCCTAATCGCCTGACGTTTCAGACTCACTCCCGAAACCGCCACCAGAGGCAATACCAGATACGAGTAATTTATATGCAGTCGTTATGCTACAGCTGAGGATGGCTGCCCTCTGCTGCGCTAATTGCCTAATGGTCGACATGCAAGTAATTAATGGCCGAAATTTCGTCGCATGTGTTGGATGTTGGCGTGATGATTAGTTAGCCACCTGGCTCACTGACCGGCGCGCCCTCCGAATGGGTAATTATTTTGACTTAACTAAATCTCAGCATGGTGTGCAGAATGGGGAGGTCATTACGCTTGTTGATGGACGGGACACCGTGCACAAGGGCTCACGTCACTCGTGGCTCACGACGAATATCATCTCTCGTAAAAGTTTCCCCCTTATCGAACTTGAATGGATGTTCGGGTCTTGCCGAATGGACTGCGACTGTAGAGTTGACGTCATGTCTCCGCACTGCTGCCGCCTTTCCGGCCATTCACGTTACGAACAGTTTTTCTGTTTATCTGATGCGTTTGCTCTGCTTTCAACTGCACCAGATCCGATAAACGACTCCAAACGTTTTTTGTCGTGAGGCCTGACGGTTGTCGTCGGTCTGTGTATAAATTCAACCCCTAATAGGGCGGCAAGGCGGCCGGCGGCTTACAAAGCCTTCTTGACGCAAGAAAGCACACGGCAAAGTTTAGGAACCGTGTCGTTTGGCTTTACGTCTCGTTTGCGCAAGCATCGGTTGACAAATTTGAGCAAGTATCTATTAGCTTTCAACGCTTGCCGGGTGAATTATGGTTTGGCAGTTTTGTCTTTCCGCTCGCAGCAGTGCGTATAAACACGCCAATAGGTCGTCTTTGCAGAAATGTTTTTTTGCGGTGGATTGGGTAATTGCTGTTGAGGTTCGGCATTAACATCGTATTCATCGCTTTACTGAACGCCCTGTGTGACACACGAGTGCAAACTGCAAGACCAGTCGGTTGCTTTCTTTCTGGTTTGTTGTAAATCCTGCCTTAGTGAAGATAGCGTTGAGGCATTCTTCGAACATCACTAATCGTAGATGAAAACGTGTATGTGCAGCTACGTTAAAGCATGCACTTATAACATGTCACTTGTTAGTATGTATGTTGAGCTAGTTTTAATAAAGTTCTCAAATGAATCTAAACGCTGGCTAAGAAATGACGTGGACTAGAGCAATCTTCATTACTTGTCATGCATGTCATTTTTGAAAAATTACTTCCGTAAACTGCGCTTACTCGCTCTCCATCTTTCACCTGACAAAGATTTGAATAAATATAAAGCAGCGTCATTTTATATATAGAACCTAAAAAGCAATTAAGTTAGAGGCCTAACGTCGAAAAGACATGAGGATGATCATTAATATTGTCAACCGGAATATCTTTCAGGGGGATTTAGCCAATGAAAACTACTGCTGGGTTTGACGTTAGTAAGTTCAAATGGAAATATTTTATTTAAGCGAAAGAGTGTTTGCGATTTAGTCACATAGGTGAGGTTTTTAAGAACTCCATTTATGTCCCACCATTTCTGTCCGATTATACAAATAAATTGTCATTTAAAACAGAAAATTTGGGAATTTATCCTTGCGTTCTGCGTCCGATTTAGACAGCTAAGTTGCAGTACTGTCAGTAAGTTAAACGGTTTTAAGAGTCCTTTTCTATAAAACCTACTGTCTTTCGAAGGCGACTGCAGTTAGTGGCATTCAATGTCCTACGGCCCCTACCAATTGTCTATGAACCAATAGCAGCGTACACTACCGGAAAATAAGTTGACGTAGTGTACTTGTTTGCAAAATAATGTGCGAACTCGACCGTGTTTCTGGCTTCGGAAAAATGCCACGAATTTGTAGCGCTATACAGCAAGTAAAATACTTTTTGGAGTCCTCTACCATCAAATCTATCGCCTACTTGTCACCAAAAGTTCACCGCCTTGGTTTTAAAAATGTGCGCCTGCCCAGAATGGTGATAGAGGAAAAGTAGGTCACACACACCGTTTTACTGACGCAATTGCGTGAATCAACATTGGATTGGCACGCTTTTGAGCTTAAACCATTTTTTACTTGCTAGAATATAAAGTGAAATGTAAATGTTTTTTTCGAAAAAAATAAGATGCGATCACTGAAACAATAAATGGCTTTCTCCACTGATCGTTTCTTTATCTGAACTGCTCCCTAGAACTCGCTGGTTCGCTTCTATCGACGATCTCCTTGGGGACGATGCGCTCCTATTGACTAAAAGGCGGGAACCAATTGAACTTCGGGGCCGTCAATTCGATTTCTGCACAGAAATCTCGACAATAATGTGCTGGGAATTGTGTTTTTTGCAAACGTGTGGGCAACACAGAGGTGGCGGGACGTGCAGTACTTCAGCACGGCAGACAGGCCAATAAACATCTTGTTCCAATGATCGCATTCTTTTTTACTCTATGCTTTCCTGAAACTCGGCTATTCGCTTCTATCGGCAAGTCATTTTCTGTGAACCATCGCACAACTAGAGTTTGCTTGGTGAGCACATCCTCTCGTTACCTAAGTGAGGTGTCTCAGGCCTGATTATTGGAGCGCTCGTTCACTTGTCGATGCTCTTGAAAATCTTAAAGTTTTCCAAACAACGATGCACCAGACGCAGGGAAGACATAGCATGACTGACGACCTACGCATTAGCACCGACGTTAAGCGAGAGAAAGCGTTCAAGCGTGACAGAAAACGTCGAGCCGCCTTTCACATTGGCGCTGATAAGCTAGAGATGACTGTTGTGACGTCATTCGAATGCAACAGGTTTAATTTTGACAAAGCGCTCTTATACTTAATTCAACCGCTCTCCATTGTGTGAAGCTTCCTTTTCATCAGAAAAATATTTGTGATGTTATTAATTAACGATAACGCTTATTATTACTAAGATAAGTGTTACTAAACTTTGCATACGGATTTCTGATAAGCGGCAAATTGGAGGATTATGGTTTCCGTTGTACCTAGTCGAGCGAGGCATCCATACATTTAGACTCAGGAAGAGTTGATGATGAAAAAACTTGGCGATTATTTGGATAAGTCATTTGACAGAAAAAAGTGGAGTACGGGACCCATATTCCTACATTGCCTACCTCCCTACAAACTGGGTTGGCAGAAGTGGTTGTCCCCTAGAGAACATTATAATCCGACGATTTGACTGCAATCGCTGAAGATTAAATGTCCATTATTGTTATTTTAGCCCAAGTCGCTTGTCACTTGTTGGGGTCTTTTCTCACTTTTCAGTTCATCAGTGGGAAGCCAGTTGTAATGGCACTGATATCGACAGTTCCGAACATTCTAGGGTCTAATCAAGGATAGCAATCATTTTGGGGCCAGTCTCGTCGAAATAATATATTAAATGGAGCCATATTTATCAAAGACACACTCTGGCGTTCGATAACTTAAAATGTTAAAAGCTGCCTCTAGCTACATAAAGGTCAGACTAATAAGTATTTATTTGGAGAAACTTTGTGCTGCACAATCTTTTTAAGAATGTTTGGACAAATCTCGACTTACGGCCTGTATGTCGATCTGTGCTTCTGCTTCAGTTTTCTGTCTGCCTTTTCTAGGAGTTGTCTGAGCGAAACAGATTCGTCAACCGTAGGAAATAGCCGTCGACTTTTGCAATCGGCCACTGCTTACCTTATGTGCCTAAGAGTGTCTTCGTCGGAGTTTATGGATCCACACAAAGCACAGAGATCATGCCTTCTATGACTGGCAAAACAGGACGAATAACTTTTAATTCCAGTCTTAATGACTTTGAGGTTGCCCAAATGGTACAGATATGGTTAGCAAAAGTGTGACCAATGATTGGTGTGCGTGTATTCATGCAGCTGTTTACATCCATCCAAACTTTTACACATTACAGACAGAAGGACAAGTAAGTTAACAGCAAGTAGGCGAGATAGCTCCACGGACAATGAGCTTGCTAGCATCCTCGCCTTGATTCAATTGCATCACTTGTGGTAATATTAACAGAGGGATTATTAAATTGCAGGTATAGCTATAGATCTTACTTCTCATCGGCAACCTGGTTATGTCGGAAAATAATTGGCAATAATAAGTAAGAACGACAGGTCTACCAGTTTGTCCGTTTTTTACACAAACCTCCTTTAAAATTGCCAGGTGAGAAGTGTGAAGCCGATCACGTTTGACTACCACTTATATGCTTTCTTGATCAGCAAGTCTATGATGGTGAAAGTTATACTGAGATGAAATTAGAGTAGCGGCTTTCATTTTTTTGATCAATTAGTCGCTTTTTGATAAGACAAATGGATAATTTCAAAACAAACCACGCCAGGCTGCCACGTTTACTCCACCTCTTGCACAGTTTTATGCAAACCTCATTGTCGTGTTTGTGCTTAACAAATTGCTTTAAGCCATAATTGTGTACATTGTTCCTCTTGTTTGTGTCTGATCTGCTTGCGCTTCCTGTACAGCTCTGTTCATCCATCTAGCTGACGACGTCTATCGAAAACGTTTCCGCTTTTGTAGTTTGTGACAAAGTTCGGATTGTTAAACGCAACGGAGCTGCCGGAAGTGTGATGAGAAAGATAAATCTTTAGCGAAATTTAAAATCGCACAGTCTCACAATTTACCGACGCCGATGGAAAGCAAACCTTAATTCAAACTATTCAGATGCCATCGCCTAACTGACGGACCTTTTTATGAACAATTTGAAAAGTGATCACTTTTATCAATCCCGAGGATTCAATTATATGTCATAATGCCAAGCGAGGATTTGAATAGACGCATTATCCGACAAAAAGCCGAAATAGGTTTGTCAGCCTAATGCATACACATTCCTACAACTATAAAAGTTTACTTCTATATCTCTGTTGACTTTCTTTTTTCATTTTGTAGATTCATAAATACGAAAATTAGGCTGCAGGATGCCAAGAAACATAAAATTAAGTATTCGGATGTTTTCGAAACTAAAGTACGTAATAAATGCCGCATTGCAGAAGCTGCAAGAAAGAAAGTACCTAGACATTGGGATAAACTCGGAAAATGCTCTTTTCTTAAACCGAGAGGAGTATATCTAAGAAACAATGGCAGACAGTCGACTAAGTCGTTGTCCATTTTCATGTCCTTTACGCATCACAAATCCCTTTGGCTTGATCACAGCGGCGGGCGCTAGCTATACTCTCATGTTTCAATAAAATGAGATAATACAAACTGTTTTGGAATTTATCATGACCAGTGAACTAGTTATTTTGGTTTTTTACCCACAACCAAAAATGACCAGTTACAAAGAATTATATCAAATATATCTCAAGAATATTCTGAATCCTTCGATGGTGCAGGCGCTAAACAGCGTCCGTATAGTGTCGGTCCTCTATCGACAGAATAACAAGGACATTATACGAAGCAATTACCATTATCTACTTTAGTTGCCTAATCCTGCTTGCTTTTTGTTACTGTTTGTACAGTTAATTGCCCGTCGGTATCAGTTTTACTGACACAGTGCACGAACCACTCTTGTTTCCACACATGTTTAAAAGGGGTAATTAGCACAAAACTATGTGCGCTTCTTGTGCACGCAATATTTAGATAAGCTAAAACTTTCATTTGTAAGAATCAAGTAGAGGAATTAAGCTAACCGGTGTGTAAAGCTACCTAGAATTTTAAAATAGAGTCCGGATCTTTTAAGATCTATCCGGTCACTTGAGTATCCCTATCGAAATGAATATTGACGATTCGGGGTTATGCACAAAAACCCAATAACTGACGATTGGCATACTCAAAGTAATCCCATTTCCTGCCTGTTTTGAGGCGACGCAGCAAATCGAATTTTAGACGGTGAAATAGTATGCTTATTATAAACTACGAGACATGCGGCTTGATGAATATGAAGTTACCTTTTTGAAAAACCATTCGGGCGGTGAACGTTTTCATACATGAGTAATCATGTAAATTTGTTTCATTTTTTCGATGGCACATAAATAAAAGAATTGGCCTTATTTATAACGAATATTTAAAATTTATTGAACGCTCAAACATCAGAAAATATCCGCGTGATCTTGGCCGCATGTAAGGGAAAAAATTGATTTCGTGTGACCGGAAGATGTTATTATGAATTTACTTGAAAATAGATAATTATGATGGCTGCTTTAGTTAGCAAGCCTTAACCTTATGACCAATTTGACGGTAAACTTATCTTATGGTATTTGGTATTTTCCTATGGTCATGGCGGTGACTGGTTGTAAGCAATAATTGGATGAGCTACAAGGGAAGATGGAAGCCTACTACAATATTACCCACTTGAAATGCATATAAATAAAAAACTTGGTAAAGTTATCAAAAGTAACATATCCGGTCGATAATTGTACAAGTAGACAGGGCTCAACGGATCATGGGAATTGTGTGACTGACGTTTCGAGGGACCTGACCGGTTCTCCACTATCAGAGCACTAAGTGCAAAAATTTGACCAGTATTTTAAATAGACAGCTCAGTCTGCTGGCTCTAGGTCGGCTAATTAATTTTCCTCTTCTCTCGCTGCTTTGGCTTTCCAGCTGTTGTTTGTACATGTTGGCGGCCCACTGTGTTATGAGAATTGGTTGAACATGTGTTTCTTTTTTGGTAAACGAATGGACGAGTGATGTTTTTCTGCATTGTTGAGCTCCGAACGACCGTCTTGGTCTGACTACGATGACTGTAATGACATAGGACATTATAGGTCGCAGGAAGGTCAATATACTTGCTGATGGAGTTTGCATCTGAGTAACAAACCTCATGTGTAAGACGCTTTGTCTTTGGCGGCATAAGACAGTCGTTTCTTGAAAGTCAAAGCTGCTATCATTTTCTTCAACGTTAAGTGTAAGCTAAGAGTTTAGGTCTAGTCTCCGAGCTGTTAGTTTGTGCTCGTGTAAGCGGGTCTGTAATTTTCATCTGGCTCCCCCAACGACGTTGCAATCTCCATCGTCACAATTCATTTAATAGACGACTGCTGAAGCTTCAATGGGCGATGATGTGTTTTTCGGTTACATCAAACGACGACCAGTTTTTGTTCGGGGTCGATGGGCAATGTTCACTCTGAGGGTCGTAACAGTCGTTAAGCCGACTCGACGACTCCGTTATTACAAGGAATAGCCCCCAGACTTCGGCTCGCTGTTTGTTTAACCATTGTTTGTTTACTCTGCATTCGCTTTGATCGATAAAATATCTTGCGTATTCATTGGCCTGAAAGAGCTCGATTTTTTGCATGAAACGCTTTTAAAATTGAGAGCTTGTGAAGCCCTCTGAGATTTTGGCCATACAAGTCCCATTATCCTGTGAGCCCTTTAAATGTGGCAGAAAAAGAGCACGAATATCAGATTAATTGGTTCTTTGAAATATCAGTTCAATAACAACGCATGTCTCGAAGCCCAGATCCCTTATGTTCGCAATTTTCTAACATTAAAATGCAGAAACCTCAAAAAGGGAAGCTGCAGAAAACCTTGGAAGATAATAAGCTGTAAAAATGTTTTGTACAGAAGTTGCCTTCTAGTTAATTTAAACTGAATGCAGTTCGGTCAGAACGCATTTTACGGGTTTATTCATATGTGTTAGGTTAATATTCTATACAGGGACACACCACTGACTTTAACCGATCACAAGCCTTATAATACAAATTTGTATGTAAAATCTAACAAATAAATCCAGGATTTAATGAGATTTTTGATGTTTCTTATAAGCTTTCAGTTCTGAATTTGCCATTTGGCCAAAGATGAAACGTTGATACCCAACTTTAAGCGTTTTTGCGCACGTGCACGGATAGTTGTATAGTTGCTCATAAAGGGCACCCAACCTACAGTAAATGTGCTAACTCATGAAATGTCGACCAAAATTTCGAAATGCGTTCTCGATTCGAAAAGATAAATTAAGTAATACTGTAAAACTAATCATGATGCAGCATAAATCTATAATGATCCAAATACCTCAGGGTATCGGCTTTCGAAAGAACTTATTTTCGGCTGCATGCAAGATCTATACTCCGAAAAAAATGACTACTTATGTAGCATGCAATTTTCTCATTGATTTTCGGCGCCTTTGAAAATTAAATTAGATTTCATTGAAAACATACATAAAAATATTCATTCTTTTACTTATTCAGTAGAAAATCACGTCTTCTTCCAATTTCATACGCAAAAGAAGAGTATAATTCCGTTTTAAAAAGTTTCTAATTGTGAGATTTTTAATACCGCTTAATGGCCGTTCATGAAACGTCATGTGTCTGCATTTACGAATGTGGTTTTTAAAGTTATTAATATTGCTCAAATCTACTGCTTAAGTTATGAACCTCATATGGTCTTTTCTTAACACCGTAGAGAAATACATGGTTTTCCGTACACGGAAAATATACAGCTTGTAGTTTTCAAACCCTGAATGCATATGTAACAGCAGGTCGGGTTCACAATTATTCGGGAATTAGAAAAGTTTTTTAAAAACAAATTTTACAATTCTTCGATGTATGAAATTGAAAGAAACGTGATTTTCTACTGAATAAGTAAAAGAATGAATATTTTTATGCATGTTTTCCATGAAATATAATTTAATTTTCAAGGGCGCCGAAAATCAATAAGAAAATTGTATGCTACATAAGTAGTCTTGCATGCAGCCGTGATTAGTTTTACAACACTACTTAATTTATCTTTTCGAAACGAGAACGCATTTCGATATTTTGGTTGCCATTTCATGAGTTAGCACATCTACTGTATATCGAATTAATTATTTCCAACTGTCACTTTACACTTCGGTTGGAGGATAAGTCACGCCGGAATTTTCATAATATTTGTGATGTTCTTCGTTTATTGAGTAGGTTAAAAATGCCTCTTAAAATGCAGCACTCATCGTACTTGTTGCTTGTTTATTGCATCGTCTTTTGTGAGGGTAGTGACTTCTTTTTAGATGTAAGTAAGGAGAAATTTCAAATAAACCTTGATTGGATGTCTAAGGTTGCTAACAATAAACATTTTACCTAGATATTTCTACAACACATCCACATTGGCAGCCATTACCAGCATGTTTAATCTACTAATTCAACAAATGATGATGTATTTGGAAGGGTACACTGTAAAGTTTCTATCTTTATGTCCTCCTATTCCTTCTTCCGAACGACAATGAAAAACTGTATATAAGGTAGCATATTTTCTGGAATTATGCATAACGTATATTGATTTGAGTAGCATTATCTGCAGTTTTAATATTCCTATCTAAAATATGATGAGTTTAGTGCCTCGGCCTTTAAGTGAGAGCTGTCGGCTAACGTAGTGCATTACTGCAGTTCATCACATTGACTAACAATGCAACCCTACTTTTCACATGTTAACCGACCTTGCCTACCGTGTTTCTGCATTTGTCGCCATCGATATTGAACAATATAGCATAACCAAAAAAATCATGGGATGGTGGCATGACCGTTTTCAGCACTTTTCTGTCGTCAGGCTTCCATGCCCAACCTTGAGGTTTGCAGTAGCTGGGTCTTGACCCAGCGACCTTTCAAGACAACAGGCTCAGCACCGACTAGCCCACACGTCGCTCGATGGTATCCTGGGGTGTTGCACCTTTCGAGGATTGGTATGGCCAGCTGATGACGGCTAATAAGCCAAAAATGACCGTTCCAGTCTCCCTTATCTTTTTCGGTCATGTTATTCTACGTACATCCCGCGTCTCTGTGCACCTGTCTGGTAGGGCTTTAGAGTGAGCCCCAAGGCACAGCGGTTTGAGTGCGTTCTATAACGGCCCCTTTCGAAGGGCACTCCATCGTACTGACTGTGGTCTAGTAATAATTTACACAATGGAGGTAAAGCTTCGAGTTGCATTTGTAGGTACGAGAAGGGAAAAGGGACACAGGTCGAGCGCCCACACAATTTGTCTATTTTCCCGATCTTTCGAACTCGTACTGGAATCCATCGGTTATGGGGATCATTCGCAAATCACCGACCAGTGTCGCAATCATGAAGGTGGCCATGCGGAGCTCGGTGTGCAAACACCAGGTTTCCAAACAGTTTCTAGTAATCTGCTAGACTCTTGTCAAGATAACTGTATAAATGCGCTATATGTATACCAGGAAACGCGTTTATGAGCTCGAGGCCCTCTTATAAGAGGACAAAATGTCATAAACGGACGTAATATAAAACGAGATAAATATTTTTTCCAAGGATGCTACCATGATCTGGCCATTTTTAACTTCTTAAAACACTCCTAACGCGCTAAGTGCTTGACAGAAATAGGATGCTAGAATCCCGGCAGAGAATGCGAAGAGAAGAAGATTGGTTTTATGGCTGTAACTTCGCAGCTACTATGTCAGGACGATAAATGCGGGCGGGCCATAATAGCGGAGCGCATGATCCTTGCAAAGGGCTATAGCGGAAAAACACTTTTCTGCCATATGCAAACGAGGACATTTTTTGTAACAAGTCTCAGAAGCCTACGACAAAACACAGACAAAG
>CACRXP010000669.1:172268-248069 GCA_902702965.1 Spirometra erinaceieuropaei
CGGTAAAAATTTTGTTTGAAATGCGGCATCGTATGGAAACTACATTATTGTAGCATTATGCCGCATGATGATAAGTTTCACAAGCCTACTTAATTAAGCTTCTCGAAACGAAAACGCAATTCGGAATTTCGTTGCACATTTCGTGAGTTAATCCACCTACTGTTAGTTTATTTTGCATATCGCCGTCGTGCTGTCGGTGGTAAAACAACGTCGTTTGTGCACCAGGAGCTGATAACTGTAATAGTTTGCTGAGTTGGTGAGCCGGATTTCGGTCTGATCCTCTTGCAAACTTCAACCTACAGTCAGCGGACAGCTTATACATAAAATCAGTAAAACATCATAAGGCGAAAAATCTATGGTAATTTACATGATAATATCAAGTTGTTACAAAGTTAATTAAGGGCAGTGAAATCGTCTAGCTGCTCTGCATCAGTTTTTACTTAATGATAGATTTCTCCTAGCGGTGGTGTTATTGTTAATTTGCGTTTTTTGGCAGATTTGAATAGATTATTTAAGCCAGTTGTTAAAACCACAGCAGGTTCCAACGTACGACATGGGAGACAAGGTTTAGACACTTTCAGTGGTCTTACTGAGTGAACTGCGAGGCCCTGAGTTTGGCCCCATTTGGGTTAGATAACCTGCCCAGGCCAGTGCAACATATACAATCTGCTAATTCTAATGCAGAAAGTTGACTGTCCAAGCAATATTGCCTCGGCAGTAAATCGAAATTCCACTTTATGACAACCAGTATCGCCTAATAATCTTTGATTTTTTCGGTTATACTCAAGTCTTGACCTTGTTGTTGTGAGTTTGGGCCTCTTTATAACTGAGCCACATAAACGGGTTCTGTTTTTCTCGCAAAGGTAAGGCCTCGCATTTGATCGCAAGATGACTTTGGACAAGTTGCATGATTACAGGATGGGACAGGAGTAGAGAACTGCTGGAGAGTTAAGATCTACCATTATGCAAAAAGAGCGTAAAATGCTTGCGGAGTAAGAGAGAGATGCTTGTTTAGCATACAGAAATAACAATGCAAAAAAAGTCTGGATTGAAATTAAGCCAAATAAAGGGTTTAATTATCCTCTAGAATCGTTGGTTAGCCGGAGGATGGTCGTGTTAAAAGGAATGTACTTAAGGGTGAACCTCAAACCAAAAAGTCGCTATTTTCTACAAAACGTACAAGTCAGAGGAACTTTGTGCGCAAACCACCTATAATCGTGGATGTGAAGTAACAAGATAATAAAACGTGGGAAATAAATAACAGATGATAATTTCGTCATTATATTTAGTCGGGTGGCTGTGATGATGTTTGAAAAACGACGACATACTAAAGTTTACAGAGGCGGCTAAGACAATGTGTAATCCCTAATGAGTAACGTGAAAGATCGACTGTTCTGCGCAATGATGTCCACCGTGTGTTCCACCGTAGGGTGAGAGGAGAAACGGTGACTTGTACGTGAATTAATTCAAGATGAGAGTAGAATTACGCTCTTTCTCTTTCCTCTTGCATTAGGGCCGTTGTCAAGACACAGTCAAGAAGACCGGAAGCAGAAAACAGCGACTGACACGGGTTAAAACCGGAATTAAGACACACCACCATACCTGCTGTTGCACAACGTATACTGATCGGGATGATATAAAAGGAATAACAAAGGAGGCACCTCAGATCTCACGTAGCGCAGCGAGACCTGCGAGTTGGTCTTAAAGATCTTCATCATTAGCAACTGCAGGACGCTGATCGGCCCCCGCAGGTTGTTTTATCACATCTACCGCGTGGTCCGTTTGGAAGGCTGAATAAGTAATGCAGTGAAATTTATAAAAGGTCTACGAGTAGCACAAGGAGAAAGAAAATTTCCGTGCTGCAGTCGACCTTGAGCTAATCCTCGAGGGGGACACCTGTTCCCGTGTTCCAACACTGACATTGGCCCTAACCTTAGCTTAAGTCCTCATCTTAGTGCCAACCTTGGTCTCCCCTTTACAGGGGAGATTCCTATTACTCTGCTCTACCGACCTATGTATTAAGAAGTTTGCAATCTGTTCTTCGTAATTTTGGCGTCTGTATATGACAGCATAGAATATTGAACGCTGTCGGATTGAAACGTCGTGGCGCATTCGTCTTGTCACTTTCGAAAGACGGAATATGCTGGATTGAACGTTTCGCTATTAATGGTTTCTCTCAACCAAAAGACTTTGCCTGCATGGTATGGTTTCCCACGCGAGACCTGGGAAAATTTATGAAATAAGAATGGATAAGTCAGGTACCGTTTTAAATGGATTAGGGATTCAATATGGTGCAGTAGGCGGGACAGGTAACGAAATCCAAACAATCATGGCTCCAATCGCCACCTTGTAGCTCGTGAGATTTGAGTGATGGCTGTATCCAAGCCATGCCTCTAATGCCCTGGGTTCAAATCCTACCGAGGCCGCAGACTTTTTCCACACCTCTAACCACCTGAGCAACAAGGCCTCAGACGAGTTCACCGGAATTTTAGCCGCTTCAAATATCTTATTTAAATCTATCAAAACACCTATTGATTAAGTGAGCGTTCATGTCATCTGACGGATTCTGAATTTATTCCTTAGGTTATCGAGTATGAACGATCATTTTGTTTCCATGAAATTTGCAAAGTACACAAGTTCAGTAGGTTGAGCGCATAACTTGGTCGTGGCCTCATGACTCAGGTGATGGGACTGCTTGCTGAGCACAAACCTTGCCCTAACTCTTGTGAGGCTGACAAGTTGTTTACATTTCTCCGTTATGAGCATTTCTGGTCGGCACGAGCGCGACATTTTGCTAGCATAAAATCAGAACTCAAATCGGATAATCATGCAAGAGTACGCTTGACGTTCCATTTTGCAAATTAGTATTGAAAGGTAACGTCGGTTAGGAGTTTCAGTTGCCAAGAGAGATGAGTGCTGCAGTCAGTTCTTTGAAACATCGATTGTGTCGTCCTCCTGAAAGTCTACAACATACAGTAACGAGAAGTTCACATGGCTTTTAGAGTGCTTCTTGATGTTTCTCCATCATTTTCGTGTTTCTTCCGATTTTTTTATTTTCTACAAGTTCGTGCCCAAATGCTTTGTTTAAGTCTAATGCTTTGTCGGCTTTCACATGATATAAACAGGATGTGATGTCATTCCCAGTGAGTCTTCTTTTCATCCTTGTGAAATCGCTAATTTACTCATCATGTATATTTGTTCATTCTGAATAGATGTCGGTCCATGGAAGGCGAGGATCAATAAACGAATCTTGGATTTTCTTCTAAGCTTGCAATGTAAGTTTTCCTCCTTTTTTACGTCATGCGGACACATCATTGTAATGGGTCCCTTTAGTCAGAGGCGGTATTTATGTTGCTTGCCTTTTGATGCCGACAGATAAACAAGTCGGGGAAAAGATGTAACTTTGATCACAAATTCTTTAAAATCTGATACTGAATTTGAACGATACATCTAAGCCTAACTCCCATAGAAAAAAGTAATTCTGGCGCATCTCGTGCGCATACTGTTTTTTTCATATTTGCTTGAGTGCCTCATTAGATTACGTCTACTCCTATTCTCAACAGAGAGTCAACAAATCAGCCCCGCTAATCTAAGTAGCTAACGCCTCTCGAAGATGATAAATCTGTCAAATGATCTTTCGACGGACGCGGAACTATTCTTGTTCATTTTTCTGTTGTCGTTATACGCGCTGTTTGCTGCAAATCTACTTTACGCGATCTGGATGTCATTGATCTTGGATTGCGCGCAGATGACAATTAGATTGCGAGTTATCCAATCGCTTTTCAGACAAACTCAGACGGCGACTGGGGTGAATGTTTGTGTCCAGCAGAAACTTATTTGTGTTTTCGCTATGCGTTGTTTAAAAGAAGGTGCATATGCATTTTCGGGACTACTGTAATGAGATATCGACGCAATTTATTAGCATCAATATCGGACCGAGTTTAGACGTCGGAGAATATTAACCTACGACAGTACTTAAACGGGGTTTCATACACTGGTAGTATGGTCTGTCAATAAAAACTGCAGATATCAAAAAACACGAATATGTATGTCGATATTCCCGCAGACCTCCCTATTTCCTATTGTGCACACATAAGGCATTCCATATTGTCGACTCATACATAACAGAGTAATACGAAATTTCGTAGAGAAGCCTATTAGAAATATGCGGCTGAATTAAAATGTAAGCCCCTTCAGATTAACAACAAGGCCGCTCTGTAGTCCACTGATACTTCAATCGCCACCAACACTCTATATTAATGGCCGAGCGCTATTCACAACGCCAGTAAGAAGCACATCAGCAACAACAACTCCAATATAGTTATCATAAAATGACGTCCGAACTTTCAAACTTACAGGCTTTCCCTCAGCCCTGAATAATTTAAGCATTTAACATTGTTCGCACAACAATGTCTCGGCAGAATAGTAATTTTTACCCTGTCAGTATAAGCGCATTCCTGTTATGATGCTTTAAAGAGTCACCACGCTTTATTTTTCTGCGGTTGTATAACGTATGCTGCCATGAAACAGCTAAGGAAAGAGGGCATACATTTAATTGGGTAAGTTAGAAGAATATCGAATGAACCATTCTAAATCCGGGCAATAAAAAACAAACAAAGTTGCAACGACGTGACGTGGGAATTCTTGGAAGGAGTAAGTGGTAGTTTTGTTTTGCAAATAGTTTTGTGAGACTAATTACATCTGAACTTTTCTTCTTGTCAGTAGCGTCAAGAATAGCGGGGCGCAACGCCATCACCTTCAAGTCAAAAGTTTAATATGCGCATGACAACGTTAACACACCTGATTCTTGCAGCTGCTCGGCACTGAATGGTCACATCCAAAGCCTTAAGAAACAATTTTCGTAGCTGATTGTGCAGACTTCCGACAAGCTGTATATTTTTACCTGGTGCTTTAAAAAACTCGATAAAGCATGCCTACCAAATCATTTAACAGGCTTTTAAGGGTGATCGGCACTTTACTATGTGCAATATTGTGTCTTTCGCGTCAAATGTTACCCAACGGCGCTGCAATTTGTTGTTTTTGGACAAGAAAAGATTTTTTAGGTGAACGGTCCAATAATGGTCAGGGTGAGGCGTGATCACAAGGTGTTGCAGTCAGGTCAGGGCGTCGACTTTTGAATAGGCCTTATTCCGGTCGCCTGCAAAACCCAAGCTCTCCACAATGGGCATCTGTGCAGCATGATATTTCTCCAATAATGTTCGATGCATAATACATCCAGGTCTTGCCTTGTTTAATTTCCGAGGAAATTAATGCGCGAACTTGGAGTTGATCTTTCGAAACGGGCCTTTTCAGGCACGCTTCAAATTTCGATATGAATATTTGAGCTGAAATCCATCAGCTAATGCGGAATAACCGCTTAATTTTCACAAACTGCCAACAGGCAGCCAGTAGTATAGAACCGTGCAATAATTTACCGTACTTACAACACAGGTATTAGCTAAAAGCCCAGACACGCGTGTTTCGCCGATCTTATGCCGCTGCCTGACGCAGCTGCGAGGGGTTCGGCTCGTCAGTGGGTCCCCCAGCTTTCCCCGTGTGTTTTTTGGTATATGAACTCCAGTTTTGACTTGCCTTGTTTAATTTCCGAAGAAATTAATGCGCGAACTTGGAGTAAATCTTTCGAAACGGGCCTTTTCAGGCACGGTCCGAAATTTGATATGAATATTTGAGCTGAAATCCATCAGCTACTGCGGAATAACCGCTTAATTTTCACAAACCGCCAACAGGCAGCCAGTAGTATAGACCACGGGGAAAGCTGGGGGACCCACTGACGAGCCGAACTCCCCACATCTGCGTCAGGCAGCGGCATGAGATTGGCGAAACACGCATGTCTGGGCTTTTAGCTAATACCTTCGTTGTAAGTACGGTAAATCATTGCACATCCAGGTCTTTTATAAAAAAAAGGCACATTCAGAATCATTCTTGTCCATATTCCTTTAGTACAAGCGTCCGCATTCTTCAAACCACATACCCTAAGAAGGGGTATCCGTCGGCTTTAAGTAGTTTATTATTATGAGTTTAGTAATACAGTGCAATGCTTATTTAAAATTGCGTCGTATCTTCTTGTTTATTAATGCTCTCTTCGAGGCCTGGTGGGCATCCACTGAAGAATGTTGTAAGCCCAAATTGTTGTTTTATTTATAACATAGAGGAATGAATGGTTTTCCTTACACAACGCAAATAGTTTTAAAAACTTAAGGTCACATGCAAGTACATGTCTAGTTTAAAATTTCTCGTGAACTCAAAAAGGTTTTTTTAAATCGCAAAGCATTTTTATCCGAGTGCAAAACTTAAAAAGGACAAAAATTGCGATTGCACAGGTGCCATAAAAGTTATTTAATGCATGCGTTGTATGGAATATGTATTTAAATGCGTAAAAACTCTAAAAACAAACGGCAAGCATCGATACTATCAAACTATCATGATTTCATTTTAACCCAACCGTGAAAACCTCGCGCCTCGAAGGGATTCGGAACCATGACAGTAAGAGAAAGGCTTTAGCACAGCCAACGCTCTAGCCATCTGAGCTACCAAACCCAAACCGACGACGCGCTTTTAATTAAATTTGGGTCAAGTTTACCCGCCTTACCTACTGCAACGTCTGGATCAACCAAATCTGATACAGTAAGCTGACTGCCCAGGCAGGATTTCCCAAGTACTATATTTAAAATCCACCAAATGACTACTAGGCTGTACTAAAGCCGTCCCCTTACTGTCGTGGGTTTGAATTCCGCCGAGGCACCGAGTGTTTAACAGTTGGATTAGATGAATTATTTGAAATCTGCCATAACACCTATGAATAGCCATGATTTGCCAAACATGGTTTTGTAGGTCGTTGCGATGTTGCCGGCAATACACATCCGTATTGACCGCATGATTGTTGCCAAACTTCACTGTGGGCAGCTGCATGGATATCTCACCACACACAAGGAATGCTCTTTTAGGATGGAATTCTTGTTTTGCTTTTCGAGTCACTCCCCTGACAAGATTGTTCAACGGTATGGTAAAGAATATCTTCGTTGCACAGTCGAAATGCATTCCTTAAATAGGATCTTGAAGCTACTTCATAAGCAAAGAATTAGAGCACTGAAGAAGAGGACACTATTTCTGTAACAAGAACTTTATTTGCCTGACGTTTTGAATTCCCCCCCGAACACACTTCAGCAGAGACAAGAGTAGATATGGGTAGTTCATGAATAAGGGGCTGCAGTATTTATAGGCTGCAGTCGCCATGGGATTGCATACCTATAAAAAATTCAGGGGTCACCGGTTTCGCGGAAAACTGCTCCTTACGTGAATAGCCAAACACGCGGCATAAGTGCAGGTAAATGACGCCAATTCTCAGGTTGCGGCTTACTCGACGAGATCAATTAACGACGCGAATGTAGCACATCAAGTGCAACGGTGAAGGGGGGTGGGAGCCGCGAATAATAATAGGTATGCTGTAGCATGACGACTGCATCCTAGAAATACTGCAGCGCTTTGTGCATGAACCACTCGTATTTGCTTTTGTTTCTGATGATGCTTTAGAGCAGGAATCCAAAACGTCAGGCGAATAAAGTTCTTGTCCCAGCGATCGGGTCTCCTTCTGCATGAATGCTTCCTGGGACTTGTCTCTTCGCTTCTTTTTACAATGACAGCACTTAAAACTTTGATGGTTAATCTCCTCAAACGGGTTATGCGAAACAAACATCTCAGGCACTGATGACTTTTCAATACTTCACGGTCCAAGAGCAGCTAACATTTAAAAATCAAATTCTTTCTTATTTTACAAACCTACCTAATGAACAAATAAAACTTTAGATCATCGCTGAGCCCAATGCGCCAGTCCTAAGCAAGATCACCTCCAGACCTACAATCGGCAATGGCGACCCCTAAATCAAGGAAATCTGCCGTATAATGAGAGTTGAGCATAGGAATCTCAGTTCTCAAAATTAATACTCGTAATGGCAGATCAAAACAAAAACATTTGCCCAATGGGCACTGCTGCAGCCGTTCATCAAACTCTCTAGACATAATAAAGGGCAAGCTTTATCAATCATAGCACGGCTCGCTGGATTACGTCCTTTAGGTTTTACGGTTTTTGGTTCACACTGTAGACTGGATTCCCCCCTCTCTAAAGCAGTGTAAACACTGTCCCCACGTGAACTGCGTGTATTTTGCCTATTGCAGCAACGGAAGCACGTTACTCAGGACCATTTGTCTCCCAAGTTAGTCTAAAAATAGGGATCGGGCTTGCGATCAATTTTGTCCCCAACATTTCCATGACACATGGAACACGAATACTAAGATGATGCTAAGTACTAAAACCAAAGCATACCGTAAAAAAAGATAAACACACGATCTCTGGGAGAGCAAGTGTATTAGTGTGAACTTTCGGTCTCGTACAGGAGGCCAGCGTCAGAGACTGTGAGGATGCAACATCAAATGAACAGTTTTTGTAGTCAAGCCACGAAGGGGGGGGGAGGGAGATATGAGTGCAGAGAGTGGTTTTTTCGCGATATGCTGAGTCCCACGCCGTCCCACAGTGTGGCGTGACTGCGTGCACCCTTGGCTGAAAATTGGGTCTCGACCCCTTGGCCGCCGGTACGGAGCACGTGATAGCAGGGGGGGTAGTTCAACGTGCCTGCTGATAAAATTGGTGTCAGACACTCAGGCCTCCAACAGTTCTCGCCCCGTCTTATTGTTGGCCCGCGCTACTATCCGCGTGCTCTCAAGGTTGAATTCCTGGCCTTCCTCCAGGGTGTGAGTGGCGATCTGGGACAACGGGTCGCCTCTCAGGACCGCCCGTTTGTGCTCCGGTATTCGTGAGCTAAGTCGTCGTCCAGTCTGACGTGTGTAGTGGCGAGGGCAATCCCGAAATGGGATCTAATAAATGACACCCGATTGTTTTCCCACATCTAGGCGATCCCTCATTCGCATGATTTTTTGCGCATGGTCGCTGTCGGACGGTGGACGATACCCACGCCGAGCTCTCCAGCGATGCGTTTCATTACCTTGGACACGTTCTTTATAGATGGTATAGTGTGCTGGAGTGTTGGCGGTCCTCCTCTCTGTATTCGCCGTGGGTTCGTGTGAAGACAGCGGCTGACGAAGATGTTCGGGTATTTATTCCTTGCCAGTTCGTCTTGTATTCAAGTTTCAATTTTCCGAAATTTTGCTCTAGGCTCATGCGTTTTAGCACCTGTCTCCTTTTTGCCAACATGGAAATTGTTCGGCCAAGAGAATCAGTCACCAGTTCGCCAAAATATGTCGCACACTCTGTCCTTTTCTATTCATTGACGGCTCCGTACTTGTGAAGACGCAAATGACAGTAGTTAATCAACACTCTTGTCATTTGCTTGCGAAAACGTTGCGCAACGTTTCTACCCAGTTCAGTTTTTACTGGAGTCCTGTAGCCTAGGCTCTTCGGTGTCAGTCCTTTGCGAACACATCTGTAAAGAAAACGTAGCTGTTCGTATGTTGCTGCCTCTCGGGTGAAGAATGTCTCCCAGCTGCGAGCTGTGCGAAGCGCATTAAGCCCGAAATTTTCACGGATGTAAGCGAATATGCGAATCCCAGGTTCTTGTTGGAAAGAAAATGAACACACGATCTACGGGACAGTAGGTGTATTAGTCTTAGCTACAGGACAGGCCGGACGACGACTTAGCTCACGAATACCGGAGCACAAACGGGCGGTCCGGAGAGGCGACCCGTTGTCTCAGACCGCCACTCGCACCCTCGAGCAAGGCCACGAATTCAACCTTGAGAGCACGCGGATAGTAGCGCGGGCCAACAATAAGACAGGGCGAGAACTGTTAGAGGCCTGGGTGTCTGACACCACCTTTTCAACAGGCAAGTTGAACTACCCCCCCTGCTATCACGCGCTCCGTACCCGCGGCCAAGAGGCGAGACCCAATTTCCAGCCAAGGGTGCACGCAGTCATGCCACCCCGTGAGACGGCTTGGGACTCAGCTTGTCGCGGCTACCACCCTCTGCACTCATATCTCCCCCCCTTCGTGGCTTGACTAAAAAACTGTTCATTTGATGTTGCATCCTCACAGTCTCTGACGATGGCCTCCTGTACGAGACCAAAAGTTCAGAGTAATACGCCTACTGTCCCAGAGATCATGTGTTCATCTTCTTTACAACAAGAGCCTGGTATTCGCATATTCGGTTCTATTCGTTAAAGCATACCATAGTTAATCCTGCCTAATATGTCCTGTTGAGCAATAAAATCGGGATTTTCCTTACCACCCGATAGGTGAGGAATTACATCAGACCGTCAATCATAGCATTTCACTGTGTTGAACCTTACAACTGACCTATTGTAATTTAAATGCCAAGAATGTCCTGCCTCTATGCGCTTAGCCTATCCTATTAGCGTCAGACATGTTTGCAAGTCTGTATGTGGTTCGTCACACCTGTCAACTGACCGGTTCAGACTTTGATTCAAAATGCACTAATATCTTTAATACAAAAGTCTATGAAGATGCAAGCTCATAGAAAAGAGTTGCAGGACGTGATTTTCCAGGTTTAGATTCCTCATTTACGCAAACATTAATGCGTGTGTTCAACGCGAACCTTGCCAGATTCGATGCGAATGTTGATAAGAATACTGAAACTGCATTCCAGCATCAGTTTCTACGGAATAAAGGCCTAATATCCATACAGTCCTACAGGTTGTCCGTAATATGTGAATACTGACTTGCTCGCCATACACCCAGTCATTATTCGTGCTTGATAAGAATCAATTCTGTAGGGGTTATCTGAGAAAAATAAGCGAGCGTGAGTCTAAAACGAGGAGATAACCTCGTACGTGTCGCACATGGCACCCTATGCATCCAACGACTGACGAAACGCTGTTTTGAATAAAGGTTACAAACAACACCCCTCCACCCCCTCCCCCCCAACGGGCCTGGAAAAAGGAAGGGAGAGTGATTTCAGCGACTCAGCGCAGTTTGAATCACCGTAATCAATGTGGAACGCTATTAAACTATCACGGTGCGCTAAAAGCCGTGGTGGGATAACTTGCACCTCGCAATCGACCCTTATTTGTGTGTTTGTGTGGAGCTACCAACTGGTGGTTTAATAGTCAGACTGCAGTGCCCCCTACTTATTATGGCCTTTATGACAATTTTACTCTGTGGCATCCGAGCCAGGTGTAACGGCACGCCAGGATCCGGTTTCGGTCGTGCCAGCCCCCTTTATCGTTGTTGGTCAAAATCCTGGTCATTTGCTGTGTTGTAGCGGCCAAGGACGTCAAGGGTAGCACACACCGAAGAAGGAGAACGCCGAGGGTAAATCCTGGAGGAGATGAATCTGAACGGAGTCGTTAGCATCTCTGAATACTCATTCACACGCAGCAGAAAAGGGTACGTCAGGAACGGAACATAGTAAAGTATAACAAGACGGTCATGGGAGGTACGTATAATAATAATAGTTACTCGTACAGTTGGAATGAGTTACAGCCATCAGATACCCTGTCTGGCTGGGAAGGCGATACCGACATGCCAGCTCATTAGCCGGTGGGGAATGCAGCGCTTTGGGCAACTGCAGGGAGGGGCCCAGGGAGGTGCCGATGTTGTGAGACGGAGAGCGATGCGAACGTTGCGGTACGGCAAAAGGGAAGGGATCGGCGGATGAGAGAGGAAGGGACACCGGCCATCTTCACTGACACGCAGTTACGCCATCTCCATCCTAGATCCTCGCGCGGAAAAGTGTCACGCATTCAAACAATTCTGTTTAAGTCCATGGGCGTTACAGTGTGGACCAGGGGGGAGCGCTGAGGTTCAGGCTCGACCGTGCTATCCATCGGCGGCTTCCTTCGCCTTCGGTGTTCTTGACTATGTCTTGACACCCAGCCCAATTAGGGAAGAGTGGAGAGTGCGGTAGATGCAGCGAAAGTCAACAATTACTATTACCTGAATCACGCGCCAGTCACCGTCCCTGCTTTCACTCTGCTGTGTAGAGCACGGTGGACGTCGTCGGCAACCACGGTAGAGCTGTCGTATGCGTTTCGTCCGACGGGCAAGTTTTAGATTTAGGATTCTATTAGGATCTTTCGTAACTGCTCGTATTTTCCTTCGGACTTCATCTGCAGCTAAGGTCTTTGCTTTGACACAGTCAAAAAATCATCAAAAAGTGCAAGTGTCAGGCTCGTCCGACCCTGGGACCCGATGTGCCGGAAAGGCGGGAAAAAGGTGCCGAAAGTGTCACTCTCGGCGAAGATGTTGCATGCAAACACTTCACTCCGGCCGCATGCCTTTCTCTCTCTCTCTCTCACTCAGGGAGGACAGATTGGAACTGCAAGGCTACGTCAGCAGTGGCAAGATAGCAGCCGAGAAGGAAGTCCAGTTTTCGCTAAATCAGTTATGTCAGGGTGACTGACAGTTGTAACCATAGGCTGAGTTTGTGTAGGTTGGGTCTGTGAGCTGCGATTCTCCTCTAATTCGTTGCCATATAACAGACACCGAGTCCTTCGTCAGCCCACAATTTTCCAGCACAGTTTTAAGAATTCAGATAAGACGTCGAAGCACTAGAAATGTGAGGCTGAAAATGCTGGATGTGATCATATGAGAGGTTATCAGTCAATGCATTAGGAGAGAAGCATTAACTGTGGAAACTAGGCTGCATTGTTGGGGTTTAAAATTACTCGCAAAGCGAACTTGTTCTGACAAAGTGTCACTAACAGTTAAAACCTACAATTCATTAACCAGTGTGGTGGTGATCGGAGGGATCGAGAGCGTCTGACGGCTATTATCTACGGCCTAATCGACTGTCCGCAATGAGCCCTTTCAGGGCCTCGTAAAAAGAAAATAAAAAATATCCCAGAAAGACAGCTTGGGGGAAATGTGTTGTCAGATTTCAATAACGCCGTTTCGTTGACGATATGTGTATGTATCTTCAGTTGGGATGGGATTGAAGAAGCGCTTGGGGTGGAGGGGAAACGTGGAGGAGTGAATATGCTTGTGTACTATGGGATAATTCGAGGCGGACACAGATGCTGGCATCCGTACACCAGTGGCTCGGAGGAGAAGAGCTAAATTAAGGTTTTTGTGTCTTGGCATCACGTGGTCTTGACGGAGTCATGTATCAGAAGAAAAGCGATCGTTGAAACAAGGGCTTTATTCGCCTGTCGTTTTGGATTCTCACTTGAACCCATCATCAGAGATGGGACGATACCTTCGTCGTCATCGAACAAGATCAGGTGGTAAGGCTCCAATAACGTCTCAGCAGCGTCTTCCCGGACATACTATTTAAGATGTAGGAAAAAAAATAACCAGCCTGCATTTCTAGATGTCTTTGTCTGTCGCAGAGATTGTGACAGCCTAAAGACCAAAGTGTTGAGAAAAGCAACGAATAGGACGCAAATACTGAACTCAACAGTAACCACCCAATCAGCCACAAACACACTTGCGTAAAAAGGCTTTATCGGCGTGTTGAGACGCACTGCAAGATACCGGAAGACATGACAATATCTTCGATAAGTTTTCAGAAAAAATGGTTACCCGCGCAACTTCGTCAACCGGTGCATGCAAAAACGAGACAAGCGACAAAATCGTGCCGACCCCAAATTCTGGTGAGCGATACCGTACATAACGAAGGTTTCCGAGGCCGTTAGCCACATTAACGCACCACTTGAGGTTGAAGTTGCACACACCCAAAGCCAACATCAGGCGTCAGGTGATGAAACCAAAGAGCCACTGCCACAGCAAGAAACGTTTGGAGTAGTTGTGGACAAAAAACTTCTTTAGGGAAACTGAAAGACTACTCCGAACGCGAATTGCCGAACACGCGGCAGCGGTACGGAGAAATGACGTCAGCGCTCAGGTTGTGGCCCATTTGGCGAGACCTGCACACACATCCAAGTTCGATGAGGCCAACGTTCTCACGAGAGGGAATAGTCTCGTGAGCCGCGAGTTGTTTGAGTCATGGTTCACGGGAACTCAATCTATCAACGAGTGCAAAGACATCGCCGCTTCATATTCCGTGCTGAGACATAGGCTGGCCAAAGAAATTAACCACTCGGGAGTGCGCAGGCCAGTGCGTCAGATGGCCGAGCAATCACCACGCCAGTAACCAAACGGGTGATGAGATTTCAGCAATCAAATACATGCATGCCTGTCATAAAGCAGTTAGCGTACCAGCGGGCAAAAATCCTTTATAAAGGAGGTCGCGGCTAAAAACTATAGGTATGCGGTAGCATAGCGACTGCACCCTACAAATACTGCAACTTCCTGGGCACGTGTCACCCTTTTCTGCCACTGTCTCTGATAATAGATTCAAGTGAGAATCCGAAACGTCAGGTGAATAAAGCCCTTGTTCCAGCGACCGACTCTTCTTATGATGAACTAGTTCCTGAAACTCGCATTTTCGTTTTTATCGGAGTCATGTATTGTAACAAAGGAGGGTGTGGGCCGATTAAAAATGACCCTGTAATAATGGGCAAAGGTATTGCTACGGTCCTCAAGGCCGCTGCGACCTTCATGCCAAAGTGTGCCATGACCTGGCCTCCACAAAGCTCTTCCGTCGAATCGGAACGGAGCCAGATTGGTTCACTGCCACTTTTAGTGGACGGCGTGGAATCTTTGCTACCCTCGCACAGGGGTAAGTGAGACCCTACGCTGAAGTTCGGCCGCCTGAAGTTCGTCAATTCGGCCGAATGAACGCTAAAGACCTTATACTGACTAGCGAAACCTCTCACCGTATCAGCCTGATTCACAGTTTAAGAGAGCTTTTTAAATTTAATCCGCACATCCCTATCCGGGAAACAGCGTCCTCATGTTGAAAAATAGGAACATGGCCACACAATAATCAAATAAATATGTCATCCTCGTGTCTTCGCATGAAAAGGTGTCCTAAAAAGTACTATCACAGAGACTCGCCGACTGCCTTCCCATTTTAACATGTAAAGGCACCCATAAATCTCACCTGATCATCCCAATCATTGGTTTTTTGCACGTTTACCTGCCGTAAATGTGTATAGTTGCATAAGTCTGGTAATAGACAAAAACGTACGTGCAAACGACCACTTAGTTCATGAGATTTTCACCGGAATTTTGAAATGCGTTTCCGCCAGTAAATGATTGCCTAGATGGGGCTACAGGATAATCCAAAGGTGCTTAGTCAAAGCAGGATGCCAGTTTTTTTAGTAAGCACGTTTCAAACCGTTTGCAGAAAGCACACCATACAAAAAGTGGTCAATTATTTAATGGGACTTTCTCAAGTGATTGTGGGTTTCCTAAAAAATTCGAATGTATTGCAAAGACAATAGACCGATATAGTCTTTATTTTTATTAATTTTTTAACATCTCGTCTTCTCTAAACTAAATACTCGAAAAGAGGACAAACCGGGGATTTAAAAATTCTGTATTTATGTGATTTTTGAAATCCTTAGATGCCTACTCATGCGACATCCTATCTATCTGCTTATCTGTGCCAATTCACTTATTAATTGAAAAAATCTGTCTATAAAACTAGAACCAGTTTGTCAAGAAAACTATAAACAAACGCCATATTCATTAAACTGTGTTGGCAGACATAATCCGGCGGTTTTTCATGTAAAAAATTACGCAGTTGCACATAAATAGCGGTCAAAACAATTTTTGAATTTCTTTCATAAAAGTAATTACTCTTTCTTGAGGGAATTGATGACTTTCCAATTTCGCCGGAAATTCTTCTTGAAGCCGGTTTTCCGCGTTTAAACAAAAGTGATTAAATTGCCACCGTGCATTTAACAAGAATGGCTGACAGCTCTCAACGCATTGCTTGCGTTTTAGTTGCATAAAACACCATTGGGCCGCACTGTTAGAAAGGTCATATGGCTTGCACTGCAAGTCTCTCAAAATCAAATACATCGCTTTAGGTGGTTTAACAGAAGGGCAGACTTGGCGTCCGATGTGCGAAAATGTCCTTTAGGAACCGAACTCCAACCGCTACGCTTTAAACTGTAGGCTCAATTCCTCCAGTGGGACGATACATATATTTTTTGGACTACTGAACTGAGTGAATCCAAAGTAAAAGTGAAGTGGAACAAACGTGAAAATAAACTGTTTTAAAGTAACAAAATAAAAAAGCTCATAATGTGAGAAAACGATTACAATTCATAAAAATATTTTATTAGAATATGATCGCCACAGTGAACAATGATAAACCATAATTTAGAAGTCTGATATAAGGAGCGCAAACGCTGTAACTTAAGAATAGAAATAGAAGTGACATATAAAGTGCGCCGTGAAAACGTATGTAAAAACCGTTTTTACAGAAGCCGGTCCGATGAGAAATATAACTGATATCATTGAGCTGTTAATTCGTATTGAGTCCGAGACAGGCATGTACCCCACTTGATCCCTAACAGCTGTACGTCTCAAAAGTGTTTGCGCATACTAAATTTGTTGGACAGCTGATTTGCCCCATTTTGTCGGCATTCTGTTCTGCATTTTCGTCGTGAACAACTGCGCCAGAAGATGCTGGGTGTATGTCGTTTGAAACGTGCTTATTAAAAACTGGCATCCTGCTCTGACTAAGCACCTTCGGAGTATCCTGTAGCCCCATCTACGCAATCATTTCCTGGTGGAAACGCATTTCAAAATTCCGGTGAACATCTCATGAACTAGATGGTCTTTTGCACGTTCGTTTGTGTCTATTATCAGACTTATGCAACTATACACCTCTACGGCAGGTATATGTGCAAAAAACCAATGATTGGGATGATCAGGTGAGATTTAAGAGTGCCTTTACATGTTAAAGTGGGAAGGCAGTAGGCGAGTCTCTGTGATAGTACTTTTTAGGACACCTTTTCATGCGAAGGCACGAAGATGACATATTTATTTGATTGTTGTGTGGCCATGTTCCTATTTCTCAACATAATGATGCTTTTTTCCGGATAGGGATTTGCGGATGTGCGATCCTATGGTTACATAGTGGAACGTTTAACTTAGTGGTCATTGGTAAAACGTCCGGCTCAACCCGTCGCCCGATTATAGCAAATAAATCAGAAATTACCATCTCCGTCTCCTTTCCCTCGTTTGTATTCTTTTCTAGTGTTGGGAGGATTCATGTTTGCCCCTTAATGTGATATTTATGGCGAACAAGTTATTAGTTCTAAGAGCCAGTAGTGTGTTATTGAATAATTGAATAAAGGGCAGGTTTCGTGGGAGTACCATCATCGTCTTCTTTCTCTTGCCACCATTCTCTTTCGATAAATGAAAGTTTTAGAGTGCTGGAAGGATTCGCCTTTTGTCTCTTAATGTGGCAAAGTGGGAAATCGTGTATTTAGTTCTAAGAGACAGTGATATCACATCAAAGGAATAAATAAATGTTACATTTCGCATGCCCCTTTCTTTGAGTAGAAGCACTTTTTTCTGACGCGTTTGATGAAAGCTTAAGCATATGTAATGTTTTTTGCTAGGCACAACAACACCTTAGTTCTCATTTGTTTAAAGATAAATGTTTTTCATGCTATCATTTTAATATTTTAATGTAGAAAACAACAGAAATCGCATTTCCTTAAGTCCGGGATTAAGGCAATCAGCGCATAACCCCGTTGTTCCGTGGTGAATTTGCCACGGAACAGGAAGAGGTAGCGCATCTAGTTCACTGCATAGAATATAATTGCTCAGTCGGTTACATCAAAGCAGTACTAAGGGAGGATAAACGGCAACTACATTTAAAGAGACGTTTGACTGTTTTTCCACAATTATCTCGAAGGAGCTTTTACTAGAGTATACCAGTTGTTTTACTTTTTAACAATTTTATTATAAAAGGCGAATAATCTCGGTTACGTTTTTTGCCGGAGACAAAATATGCTGAAGTGGAAAAGGCCGATTACGTCGAGCAAATTATGTGACGTTATCAGTTTAAATAAGAAAATGAGTCCATAAATCTTCCTATCAAAATTAAGACTGGTATAGTGCATGACCTGTCTCATGAAACCTGATGGCAGAAAATGATACGAAAATGTTCAGACGTCTTAAACGTTGCACTTTTTGCTCGTTTGTCTAGCCTTCTCAAAGAAATGTACTTTTGTGCGAAGAATGTACGCACGAAAGTCATTCAAGCAAAACGTTAATCAATTTCGAAAAAAATGGAAGCTGCGATATATTCGTATACTTTACTATGCGCACGACTGGACTAGACTTCGTTTGGTTATCTGAGCGTTTTTTTTGAGATGATAGTAAATTACTCTCAAAGGTTTTACTTAACAGAGCTTGCGCAATTAAAAATCGTTTTTTTTGTCTAAAGATTACCGCGGGAGTTAACTTGTTAACAAACGCTTTAATAGAACAGAAGGTGTTATTGATTTTGAGAAGGTAAAGTGCGTCACCTGTTACAAAAAATGTTGGCCGAAATTCTGAGTTGCGTTCTCGATTAGGAAGGATTTCTCCAATTGGCCTGCAATAGTGCTTGTCAAGCAGCATAATCCTAGAGTATTTTGGCGTCGGCAGGATGTTGGCAATTGAATTCCCTTATAATGGACCTACTGCAGAAACGACGTGCGGTTCAATGTGACCCTTAAAGCATCGTATCTATCCGTGTATCAATGCTCCTCATGAAACGTGCAAGTTAATCCGCATCCAATGAAAAATATTACAAACTCAATATGGTGTCTTTTCAAACGGATAGAGGAATATATGATTTTCCTTAAGCACAAAGCATGCATCTTGTAGGAAAAGAAAACATATTTTCGTACATATCTTCTAAGAAATATATTTGAAGTTATAATATCTTGGAAAATTACCGTGAAACCGTTTTGCTGCTTAATTAGTCATTTGCCATCCAGTACAATTTCTAAAGGAGGTCAAAAAGAAATGCTTCCAAAGGCCGACATTTTGGCAAGTCTCAAATTTTGCGCGATCATGCCGCAAGGTAATCAATATTACAACCCTACCTAACAATTCCTTTTTAATCGTAAACATATTTTAAAATTTCGGCCAACATTTTATAAGATCGGCCACTCACCGTATATAAACTGACGTCAACACAAATACAACCGCATTATGGCGTTATCGGTATTTTCTGGTCTTTTAAAAAGACGATATTTTTAATGCCCTTAAAGTTGATACTTATAAACGTAGATATTAGGTGCGCGCATAAGTGGTGGCTTATGAGTGATTAGCATTCCTTTGCGAATGTCGACAACATTTATGTAGTAGGCAACCTACTTAATATCACAATGTAAAGCAGATCGAGACGTAATTGTTTGCCTAGATTAAAGCTGTGGTAGAGAACATTTGTTTCTTGCAACCTACTGTAGGTTTTCTTGACGTCCTTGGAATTTGTGAATGTGGCCAGTTTTCTGGGCGTCCGCAAAACTTGCTCCTCCGGTATTCTCCCATACTGTACCTCTGAAAATAAAGTGTTTGTCGCAAAAAAGCTTCATCACAATATTTAAGATATCTATGCCTAAAGTCAATTCGCTCGCTTTATGTCAGGGCAATAGAAATGGAGTCAATGATTTTTGTGACCTCGCGGAGGTCTGGGGGGAAGTCTCATTTTCACATCACAGGTTACTTCGATTGACAATGCTGCGAGATCCGGACCGAAGATTTGAAGGAAAAGAAGGTAGGCTCACCGGAACGGGTTTTTTAGATGCTGACGTTTCAGAGACCTTAATCGGCTGCCCATTGTCAAAGCGTAAAATGTGCTTAATCGACCAGAAATTTCAATTGGAATATTGTGTTTGTCTGCCTCATGTTGATTGATTTTTCTCTCCTTTCGCCATGTCGGCCTCTCAGAGGATGGTTAAAGGGCGTTTTATTTTTGAGATTTGTGAGTCAGTATTCCGTCATAGAAGATGGATAAATCTGTGTCGGGTTGTCTGTCTGGCGGTTCTTGTTTTTCTTCACCGAGCAAACTCGCCGCCAAGCTCTCTCCGTATTGTCTTCCTAATTCCGGTGTGGTTACTTGGTCCTGAGCTCTACGAATGTGATGGCGTAGGACTTAGTGAGCTGCAGGTAGATCCAGATGCCTGTCGATGAAGTGGGCATCGGAGAACCACGCCTCGACAGTTAACCGTTCTGCTTTTATGTTGAGGAAGAGCAAGAACCGCCAGATCGAACACTTGATAAAGGTTCAGTTACCTCCGCCCGAAGGAGTGGTGACTCACAGGTTACTTGTCCTTGATCCGGATTCCGTGGTTAAGCACCATCTTTACGAAGATCAGTTATCTGCTATTGCCTCAGACGATAGGTTTGAGCAAAAATCCAATACGTCAGGCGAATAAAGCTCTTTTTCCAGCGATCCTTTACATCTGCTTCCTGGGATCCGTGTCTTTGCTTATTTTGGCAAGGTTAGGCATTGTTTGAAGCCGTTTAAGTTCCACACTTCTGAGCCGCTTATCCAGAAGAGCTTCCCCAATATTTGATCTCGCCAGCAGGTCGCATGTCAGCCTCAAACTAGGACGGTGTGGAACGCAACTCGACCCGTAGTTAAAGAGCGAAACGCTCTGTATAATGACCCAAAGATTACCTAACCTGTTGCTTGCTACATTTAACAATTTCCATGCTCAGCAGTGGCGTACTCCTGTATACCCCGGCCTCTAGACCTCAACGGGTGATACTTGTTTCGCTCTTAAATCGGGCACGTAGGCAGCATAGGTTAATAAATATTAATTCCATTAATATTACTAGTTTCTATGATGAAAATAAACCAAGTTAAGTAAAATCACCATCTCCGTTTTTAGCTTCTTTATTTAAATGCGTTCACAAAAAACTCTCAGTTAAAATGAAGGTCAGGGGACCATCATAAATAGTCCAAGGCGTCTGCCCCATAGAAATAAACAACAAGTGTTACCGAGGTTCTCGGCCCAGTTTTTCTGTCTCTGTGATCTGAGATGCAGATGCAGTTTTCGATGAACACTTATATCTGGGACACAAAATGATATGATTGTGTGGTCCAGTGTCTCCTACTCCCACCACAGCCCCCCACCCCCACCATCCCCACCACCACCACCACCACCACCACCACCACCACCACCACCACCACCACCACCACCACCACCACCACCACCACCACCACCATCATTACCACTACCTTTGTAGGCATGTATGTAGGCAGAGACATTAAATCTACTCTTCGTTTACCACAAGTAGAGACAGAATGTTTGCAGTATAAATCGGACGAGCACAAGGCAGTGGCCTGCTACCATTCTTACCAGACCAAACAGATTCACATTTGCGTTTTGTTTAACTTTTTTCTCCTATTTCTGCCAAACGTCGCTGTAAAGTGATGTTCTGACAACATTAGCAGGCCGTTTTACTTAATCCGTCGGAAAGGCTTGTCACGTGCGAAAGTAAACATTTTGTGGGATAAAAGAGATTGTAAGATGCAGAAAACTGCAATAGCGATTAGCATGAGTCATAGCCTTACAGTCATCTAACTGTTATATCAGTCCGTCGCGCCACATATACCCCTCGGAATCCTGTCTCCATTTTTAGGCACATTTGCCCGCCTATGCTTTCGACTAAAAGCTTTGGTTTTTAAAAGGCCACCTTTCCGTATATTTCTCACAGTGGGCCGGACACAACTTACCCCTTTCTTTATGGTTTAACACAACAATAGCGGAATTTTGCTTTAAAGAAAGATTTGACAATTTGCTGGATTTTTTTGTAAGCTGCTAGTACACCCACCACCAAACAGCCGGGTTGATGTTTAGGGGTTAGCGCAACTATTTCTCAGCCATGCAAAGTAGAAACGCACATCTTCAATAGCTCTTCTTTTGAATGCAACTACTTGATCTCGTCGCCTATGCGTCTCTCCGGCCCCGCCTGTAAAAACCACTATTACTATCGGTCCCGTATTAAAAGTGACTGGGGTTTGTTCACTTCAACTGGGGCTACATAACTATGTTCGACCATTTTAATATTAATATGGACACTCTGCGGCAGATTTATAATCGTAGAACGATTCCCAGACATAAAGAATAATTGGCAAAATAGGAGGAAAAATGGGAAGATATAGGGAAAAATTCAGCTTCGCTATCTGCTGCGCGAAATTAATCAAAATTTCCTAAGGAAGCCATGAATGGGCCAGGTGTTCTATTCTGTCCACTTATATAACTCTGGACAAACCTAAAATACATGGACGTTCATCTGTAAGCTACCTCGGTAGACCAGATTGTAGGGTGGGGACATTTTGGAAAATGTCATGCAATTAATGAAGGCAGTCACTAGTTGTAGAAGTCCATTTTCTTTTAAGGACTACGTTTAAAATTTCGAGTGAATCTACAAATATTTTCAAAATCCCATTTTACATTTAAAATGATGACAGAAAAGTCTCTGCACACGTGAGGGCTTTTAAGAACTGTCTTAGTATGAATTGTTTGTTTTACAAAAGCCACGACACAAAACGTCCATCTGGATAAACGACGAATGTTTGTGTGTTCTCTCCCCCAGTAATTGCTTTTGAAAAGTGCCCTGTAATGAGTGTTTTGATAGTTTTAAACAACAACCTATAATTTTTGGCAGTTGAGGGAGAACGCTTAAGACCTTAAGTATTAATAGTCATTTTGAGGCCACCTTGAAACTCAGCGGAATTCATCACCACAAAGAAACTGCCATGATTTTACAGAGAAAATCTTTTATTAATACATAAAATGGATATGTTAATTATAACTTTAATTCACATCCTTACTCTTGAACAGGGCTTCCAAAATAAGACTGTACGAAATGTTCTGAAGAAGTTCTTACGTTTCACAAGTTACGTTGAACTATCTAAAAATAAATATTACCGATCATTCCCTTTAAACATTTTTAAACCTTTGTTGAAATATTAGACAGTTAACCTACGGTCCAAGTTTTTATTTTCACATATGTTGGGAGATATCTGAATGCGAAATTCAGAAAGCCCTTAAAAGTCCTGGTGTTCGCGCCGTTTTATTTGCTCAGTTATTTACTCAATGTGACCAGAGGCACCTCCAAAAAATTTAGTTTCCTATTGTATCATGAGTTTTCGAGCTGTTAGCATTTTGTCTTTTCGTGAGATAATCGATTAGTCTGAGCGATATATCAACCGTCGGAATATTTTTAATGTTTTTCTTTGGCCAAAGTTTGTTTAACTTCAAATGAGAATTTCACCTGGTGCAGTTGGACCGGTTTCTAATTTCTTTTTGACATTTTTTTAAATCTAGTTATTTTCGTGAATTAAAACACTTAGTTGCCTTGCTTAATTTCCGAGGAAATTAATGCGCGAACTTGGAGTAACTCTTTCGAAACAGGCCTTTTCAGGCACGGTCCGAAAGTTGATATGAATATTTGAGCTGAAATCCATCAACTACTGCGGAATAACCGCTTAATATTCACAAACCGCCAACAGGCAGCCAGTAGTATAGCATTGTGCAATAATTTACCGTACTAAAAACACAGGTATTAGCTAAAAGCCCAGACACGCGTGTTTCGCCGATCTTGTGCCGCTGCCTGACGCAGCTGCGAGGGGTTCGGCTCGTCAGTGGGTCCCCCAGCTTTCCTCGTGTGTTTTCTGGTATATGAACTCCAGTTTCTACTTGCCTTGCTTAATTTCCGAGGAAATTAATGCGCGAACGTGGAGTAAACACACGGGGAAAGCTGGGGGACCCACTGACGAGCCGAACCCCTCGCAGCTGCGTCAGGCAGCGGCACAAGATCGGCGAAACACGCGTGTCTGGGCTTTTAGCTAATACCTGTGTTGTTAGTACGGTAAATTATTGCACAAAACACTTAGTGTAATAAGGCAATCGACTGCCCCACAGGCAATCTTAATATCTGGCAGTTAATAATACTTTTAAAACTATCCTTCCCAAGGTCATTAAAGGAATGGCAATTAAAAATAGCAAAATTTAAACTAAACCAACACGCATTTCATGACGCTGTTATTTTACTGCTCGTCAAACGAGCAAGCGCCAACGATGCAATTAAAGCTTTTTATGAATTTTCCACTTTCTAGTTTAATTTGGTATGTTTTCTTTATTTTAAGCAGTGTCTCCATGTCTGACGTCAGCTCGTGTCCTCTAGTTTGACTTAACCCTCAAAAAGCCCCATCCGACCGACAGAATTGTTGCTTAATTTGTTTTAGCTGCCCATTGGTAAATGTCGTGAGCATTGACGGCGACATCCCCGAGGGATGTTTGTTCTTGCCCGTTAAAAATAATCTGTACTGTGTTCCTGTTCGCACGCAAACCCTGGGAGACGCTTTCGCTTCCTGAAGCTGAAAATGAACTGACATTAGATTTAGAGGAGAGCCAAAGTAAGAGGTTGCTGAATAAACCATGATTCCTGGAGTTTTTTGGAGCTGATTTACAAAGTGACCACTCGAACGTACGTATTTCCATTCAAAGTGAATGTAAAAACTAACCTATAGGGCACAAAATAAATGAGGAAGCCATGTCAAATATGCAATTAAGGGACATTTAAAATGCGAGAACACGACAACTAGAGGATCTTGGTACGACCTTGCCTTCAGGGCAAAATCTGTTTCAGGAAAGTCATTTCATCGTTTTACCCAGGCAAAAAACGGACAGAAAACTTGCATCGCTTTCAAAAACGGAATTTGTATATACGTTTTCCCCTGACCTCCAAGAACTGTTCAGATTGACGCAGGCTGACAGCCATCCTGATCATGTAAAAATCATAAAAAATATTGTTGGTATAATGCGTTTTATTATGTATTAATTTGGTCAGCCTGCAACATCTTTTCCTAACCTGCAGTGGAAGTGCTTGCAGCGGAAATACAATCCACCCTTCACTTGGTTCAGATAATTATATTATATTAAAAACCTTATTATCTCTTTGTCTGCGTTTATGAAGAAAATAAATTTGGATGGTTAATTTTTGCCATTTTTCAATAAAAAAGACATCTGTATGGACGGCTATGAAAAATTTTTTGAAGAGGCGCCTCTGCGAAGGGGCAATAAATTAAAGAAGTTTGGACAGAAAAGTCGAGGACCACATTCGCGATCATGCTGGCGGGAAATAAGAATGCTTTACTCGAAATGATAGAACTTTATCTGTAACAGGAGGACTTTGGTATATTAAAAAGGCTGTCCTTTCAACCAGTATCAATTATCTGGCTTCCCCGAGACAAAACATAAGAATAAAAGAGTTCCAGCGGCATTAAACTAAATTCAGAGAAACATTAGGTCAAATTTGTGGTATGGTTTAAAATCAAGGTTAATTTTAAGGCCTGATTTGAGGTTAGGATTACGGTTAAACAAACACTACGTGACCTAAAATATAAAAGGTATCGAAATTTACAAACGATTGCCAATCACGCGTTAATTGACATGAGTGCGCGGCGAGGGTACGGTTTCTCTCCGGGGTCAGCAACAGATAAACGTAGGACCCTGTCTAACGGGAATGGTGGTAATATGGCTTCTACGAGGGGGGCCATCGGATTGACAAAAAACGAAATCGAGAAATCAATGGTGATCGGAGGCCTTCAAATGCGCTTAGAGTGTAAACAGTAAGTAAGCGCAGAAATTAGAAAAGCCAGCCAAAAATGGTATTCAAGGTAATTCAGGCAACTGAATAAACCGCTATCAACTATGTAACGGAAGCCAAAGTTTCAGGAGAAACAGCAGCCAATCGAAGTTGGCCTCAGGCCGTAATCAGACATGCAAATAACGCAGGTTGAGACTTACACCAGAAGACGCAATAACTGTCCAGAAATCAATAAAATGCAAAATAAAGGATAAGAAGGAATCATGACAAGGAAAGCTAAGTGTCAGTAAGAAAGATATAAAATAAAAGACAAGTTTAATATTGCAAAGCGACATGACTTACAAATAGTAATATAAGACAGAATGGAATTACCGCCTCCACATCTCTACTCACTGGGCCACGAGCCCGTTGCCCTGTCGGTTTTCGAGCGGGAATATACAATGGTAGGGGGCGCTTGGGAATGAATGGCGGACGACGGCTAATAAGCCAGAAATGGCCATTCCAGTCTCCCTTGTCTTTGTCGGTAATACCATTCTGCCTATATATCATGCGTCGCTGTGCGGCTGCTGGTTGGACTCCAGAGAGAGCCCTTAAGGCACAACGGAACGAGTGAGTTCCGTATGAACGATCGGTAAGCGACCCCTACCATTGTATATTCCTGATCGAAAACCGACAGGGCAACGGGCTCGTGACGCAGTGGTTAGAGGCAGTGATTTCTAAGTAACAGGTCGCGAGTTCGAGGCTCGGGTGTTCCACACTTCGGGCTTGGGCACGACTGGCTGACGACGACCTATAAGCCAGAAAAGACCATTTCAGTCTCCCTTGTGTTTTTTGGTAATGCCATTCTGCCTACATCATGCGCCGCTGTGCGGCTGCTGGTTGGGCTCGAGAGAGAGTCCATAAGGCACAACGGAACGAGTGAGTTCCGTATGAACGATCAGTGAGCGCCCCCTACCACAGTATTATAAGTATATGTGATGGAAATACGTCATGGTAACTATCGAGTGTTTCGGCATCAAAAACAAATTATTGCTCTGAATATTGAAACATTTAAAGACAGTCTATCCATATATATATATATATAAACGTCAGTATCTGCAAGTGAAAGGCAATCGCAATTGTTTTAAATGGCGGCAAACCATGAAATAGTTTCTTTTTTAAAGCAGACCACCGCCTGTACAAACTGTTTAAAGTTACCTCAGAACACTCAGTCTTTGGTAGCTCGTTTATCGCGGACAAAACTTTGTTTGACGGGTTGAGGTGCAGGATAATGAGTCTATATACAGATTGCAGCGCCTGGTTCTCGGGGCGGTTGTCCGCAAGGCCAATAGCACAAGACGGTGAAACACGTAGACCAAGCCTACTTGGTAGACGGCAGTAAAGCGTAATCGAACAACGCCCACTTAAGTAAATGCAGTAGCCAGTCTTATGTACTATTAGGCCTACCCAAAGACAAGCCAAACCCAATTTCTGCGTAAATAAATAAACAACTTTTTTTGAAAAACTAGAAATTCTGAAAACAGCAAAATTAACTGTATTTATAGAAACCCCAGGCTTTGAAATACAATGCGTGTACTCACACAAAACACCGATCAAGAGCGACGAAAAAATAGAAATACGCGTAGTGTTAAAGTGAAGTTTACATTTAAAATATCCTTTACAAATTACTATTATTTTTGTAATGCGGTTTGCCAAATGACTGTATTCTTAGTACAGATTTTAAACTGGTTTCGCGAGGTTTCGTGTGCTTTTTAAATTAATTAATAGAAGGTTCACAAGGCAAAACATAATTTCGTCTCATTTTGTCGATAGAGACGCTATAAGAATAAACGCGTTGATAGTGGTACATGCTGTCAAGTAAATGGCAAATAACGTTTTAAAGAACAAACGGTTGCAATGGCAATTACCCCATTTTTTGTTGTAGTAAGATCTGTGTACGTGATTACTGCGTTAGAGAACACCAAGTCGTACAGATCAGCCAACCTGACTTCTGGAAATCGATGAAAATTCTGGTTCTTTTGACTCGTGTGTTGGCAAGTTTATTCATACGATTAACAACGGACAGTGGCGCCACCTATGTGGTCTATATTTAAAGAACTGCATTGTCTAAAAATAACAGAGTCTTGAGGCTGCAAGATCATTTCAGTTGTTAGTGTATAATACGTTAAAACAGCCTCCTCTCATCTCAGCTTGATGCGGCTGCTGGCAGTATTTCAATATTCCTTCTGACCATTGCGGATTTCGACTCTCCTAAACGAAGCGCATTCAAGCATGTATTTGTCAGCATGGAATGGGGCTTTTTCGTTAACTCCATGGCTAAGTTATGCTTCTAGAGGTAAAAATTAAATCGCGTTGACGAAAATGTGACGCGCTTGCATAGTCCAAAAATGAGATGTTAAGCTAGATAAGCTGATAAGCTTGGCAGCACAACGCTAACACACTCAAGAAGACCCTATATGGTTCCGGAGGAAAGGCCATTTTGACGGATTGAGACGCTCTGGACACGAAAGTGCCATCATTTGCTGATGTAACTGCGTTTGGCGACTTATCTATTGACAGATTGAAAGATGGGCAAAGCTGGAAGACGTGTAAGACGAGGGTTCTGCGGGAATCAAGTACTGTCAAACGCAATTACCTTTATGTGAGGTGGTGCTGATCATTAGGAAAGTGCAGATGTGAGGCCCGATAAGAATTACAGTGCGCCTAAGAAGGTCAGAATGTTCCGGCTGTGTCTCGGTATGGTTGCCTCGACTAACAGATACTTGGTCGGCCTATAATTTGAAACAGGCTAAACATGCGTCGATCGAAACAAATAAAAGCAAACGGTAAACTGTGAGAAAAGGGGATTCTTGAGTTTCAAAGAAGAAAAAGCAACATTTAGTTTTAGATTCCTTTTTAATTGAAAAATTTTTTTAAACCTGCTAGCCATTAGACTTGCATTTAGGTCCAACAAGCTATTAGCTGCGAGGGTTTTATGTAGGAAACACCTATTTTGTATGCGGAAGCAAGAAAAAATCATAAAGTTCACAAAATTTTATAATGGGTGTGCACAATGTTGGTCAATTTAAAAGCAGCATTAATAAAAGGATCGATGCAGTGCTGCACGATTGGCTATTTCACGGTCTTAAAAAAACATAAGCAGAAGTTTCTTTGAAACTGATGCTAAATGTTTAGGTCCACAAAATATAAAATCATTTGTTTGTTATCAAATAAATAAGGTAATTTATCGAAACTTTAAAGGGCATCAAAAATTAATAGACAGGTAATGCTGTATAATGAGTCACTTTTTACAAAACATGACTTTTAGAGAATATGAAAAAAAGGGTTTTTTGTAAGCCCACACCTTAGCTTGAATGAGTTATCTGAGGATTCTATTGAACGGTCATTCATATTACAGTTTTACCTAAGTAATCTTTCTAAATTGAAAACATATCTTGGAATTTCAGTCGACATTTCATAAGATAGCTCAGTTTGTGTTTTTATAGTAGCCGTTAGCAGAGCGTATGTCCTTGTGCGAAAGTGGTTGTCTCGAGTGTTAACATCAATTTGTCCTAACATCTGATATCTTTTTCACCCGTAATAGGATGTACATATAACCGATAATGTCTTAGGCACAAACAATTTTTCGAAACGGCCAGGGTATTAAAATGAACTAAAAACGTACTTCAGAATCTTGGTTAATATTTTTAATGATATAACACATTTACTGTATGTGACATCCTGCAAAGTAACACTCGTTAATTTAAACATACGAAATTTTGGGCCGTAAATTCACTACAACAATAAGGCTTCAAGAGTCTTCCTGGGCATATGATCTAACGGAGCTTGGATATATTGTCGGAGGTTGGTGCAACTCTATGTTCATATTGTTCGAATAGCATACTTACTGGCGTGCACTGACTTCTATTTGAACCCCAAACAGGAACTTATGAGAAGCTAACACGACCGTTATCTGTTTTTGCTAGAAACAGAGAATCTCACTTCAAACGCTGTTAGTGCTGATCCAAAATGATCGCTTTTTATCATTCACGACATGCTATCCCGTAGTTCAGTTTACGGTGTAAAGTAATTGCTGTAGGATCTAAGACAGCACTTATGAACGACCTTGATAAATAAACGGAAAGTCATTTTTCTAGAAAAGATCTGACAGAGACTGTCTATTTAGTTCAGAAAACTGCAAAATCACTAGTTTTTATCTTCCCATCATTTCGAAAAACCTATAGAAAAGGAATAAAAACCTAGTCTAACAGGCGACTTTGTTAACATCTGCATTCCTCCTACTTGCTTCCAGTAAATATCGAAGGAGCATGTGTTTCGTCCTGTAGAGTACACCGTGCACTAAAATAAATTTACTTCGGTTAGTCGCTCCCTATATGAAAAGTACCGATTCCGAGCCCTCCATCCTACATCTCCCTTCGCATTTTACAAGCTTATATTATTCTCACTATAATAAATCATAAAGCAATACAAAAACAGTTAAATGGTTATCGCATATTTCAATGGGAGGCTGATTTTTTACGTTTTATCATGAAATGCAGAGCTTGACGTTTAGCGAACAGTTCAAACTAAACAAAATATCACAATTTGTCATCTTCTAAAGAGATCTGTGGAGCATATTCGACTGAATGACATCAGTAGTGTATGCTCACCTCCGAAGGGTAGTCAGGGTCGTTTGGTTTTAATTTTCTCCGTTGGGTGCAATTTCTATTCATGCAAGACAAATGACAGTTTAACTGCCGCTTCCGAGATGTCCGCCGTGTACTCCACAGCAAAGTGAAGCAGGCTAAGTAATTGTGCGCAAACTAGTTTACGGTGAGATTTGAGTTGCACAACATCTACCGCATTCCCTCCGCGCTCCCTACACAAAGATATGATAAAGAAGACCGGAGGCGGATGAGGTCGAAGGTGGCTAGTGTGGTCGCACCCGCAATTTGGCGCACTACCTTACCACCTGGTCCATAACAAACAATTGCGTAGCAACAAAAACAGCGTCACAACCGGTGAGAGAGACGACGAGGATGACTGAGTAACTAGGGTGGGTGCGTTGACTCATGAAATGTCAACCGAAATTCCGAAATGCGTTTTCGTTTCACAAAATCTTAATTAAGTAGAGTTGTAAAGTTAGTCAGCCTGTGGCATATTTCGGTTACCTTAGGAGGCCGGCTTTCGAACGAACGTCTTCCCGGCTGCATACAAAAAGCATACCCTGTTTAAAATGACTACTCAAGTAGCATGGTTTTCCCATTGCTTTTCGCTGACCTTACAAATTCAGTTATACGTCATGAGTATCACGCGTATAGGTATTCATTCTTCCACACATTCTGTGTAAAATTGCGTCGTTTCCAAAATTTATACTCGAAGGAACGGTTGTATGTGGTTTTTAGAACCGCTTCCAATTTCCTTATAATTTTGAACCCGACCTGCTGTTACATGTGCATTCAGAATTTCTAAACTACAAGCCGTATTTCTTTTACGTATACAAAAACCCTACATTTTTCTAGGATTTTAAGAAATGATTATATGCGGTTCATAAACTTTCATAAAATTTAGCAGTAAATTTGAGCCATTTTGTTACGTTTACAAAGCAGATTAATAAATGCAGATACATGAAGTTTTATAAACGGCCATTTTACGGTACTAAGAAAGCTCACAAGTAGAAATTTTTTAAAACCAAATTATATCCTTCCTTTAAGCATATATTTAGAACATAACGTAATTTTCTACCGGATAGGTAGATGCATAAATATTTTTTATTTATGTATTCCATGAAATATTACTGAACTCTTAAGGGCATTGATAATCAATGGGAAAAATGCATGCTAATTACGTTGTCCTTTTTTACAGAGTGTAATTGTTCCATATAGTCAGAAGGACATTCATCCAAAAGCCGGCATCTTAAGGTAACTGAATTACTATGGCATTACGCAGCACGATGAGTAAGTTTACAAATCCACGTACTAAATCTTTTTAAACGAGAACGTATTTCGGAACTTCGGCTGACATATTATGAGTTAGCCCACTTACTGTTTGTTTATAATCTGTATACCCGGCGGGAGCGCGAACGCCTCCACCGGTAGCTAATCAGATGCTAGAGATCTGCCAGCGCATACTAGGGTATGGTTTGGCGAAGTGTAACATAACATACTCACACAGGCCTTAAAATATAAGACGCTTAAACCATTTAAGACATTTGTCCATTTGGATGGCGCACGTTTGCTGCATAATCTGCATTAGTCGCGCATATTAGGTGGTTTAACTCAGAAAGCATTGATCAGAATCCTTGAATGTAATGTCGCCTATAAAGGAAAAAAAAGCTGAAATCTTAACAATGATCGGCCTGTGTCATAATTCCAAGATAATTTAGAAGTGTCAGAATGCCGGCTTTCGAGTTCATTTTCTACTCGCCGCCTGCAAGACCACGTTTACTAAAAATATCTTAAGAGAATATGTGTAACCTATAGAACATGGTAACCTGTAGGGCGGGAATAGTTTATTTGGGCATTTTTAGAAGAGGATTCGTAGTACACTCACGTAAAACAAAGGTAAGATTGTATTTGCGCCGCGTGAAAGTCTTTATATATTAAGGCGCATTAGTAGGAGGATCGCTGATGGTAGCGTATAATAAACATCCGCTTAAAACGATATCACAAGTAATAAAATTTTTTCATTTATTTACGATATCGGTATAAGACAAAACGCACTTTCTGGAAGGCGCACACAAGTATTCTATTTCGTTCTCATTTCCTAATGACGTACATCTTCGCATTTACACTTAGAGGAACGGCATTACTCAGCAGAACATTTGTAATTACTGATTTTCTGATAACAATAAAGTGTCTGTACAAATAACGTTGCATATGTCCGTTTTTAATTTTTTTAAAACTGAACGCCACCATCTATATCTACTGCCGTTTGCAGAACTATATATGGCTCCGTCTTAAAATCCTTGATGAAGGTTTTATTTTTTTGCATCCAGAGGTAGTCTGTCAACCCGATACGTACGTTGTAGGAGAGGAATCGTGTCATGTTTAGCCGGACGCAGGTGAGCTGCTGATGCAAAGTTTACCAAGTATTTCGGTCATTGATGTTAGCGTATGTGAACACATTTACAAATATTTCTTATAACACAGTGAACAGAATACATTTTTTACACATTTACATTGTTGTTGACTTGTGATGCAGCTACTAAAATGTCTGTGCTTTTATCCGTTGTCCTCGATTTTGGTTAGCGCACCGGCCATAAAACAGCTCAAAAAACACCCTTATAACCTGTTTCTCGTCAACGAATACACAGGCTTTTTTATATAAAAAACTAGTTTCGATTGAACAGACAACGGCTACAGGAGATCCGATGGACTATTTCTTACATTAAAATAGTTTCCAAGTCGGTTTTAGGACAGTTACAACCCGCCAGTAGAGACATTAACCTCGAGCAACAATTCATTGCAGGTTGATGCTCCCCGAGGACACACTGCCACTCATTGGAACCTCAACAGTTGTCTACCAAATTATTGTCACGATGGAGACTGCAACGACGTTGTGCAAACCGGACGCAAATTGCAGACCCGCCTGCACGAGCGCAAACTGGCCACTTGGAGACTGGACCCAAACTCACAGCTTATAACTCACATCGGAGAAACGGGCCATAATTTTGACTTTCAAGGAGGAACCACCTTAAATCGGGGCACCTCAAGAACAGAATGTCTAGCTTTTGATACTGCGTGCTCAGATGTCAACTCTATGGACGGGTAGCCACACCTCTGTGCGACCTATAAATTTCTACATAACTACGCACACCATGGCCTAGACAATACGGGCGGAGTGGAGTCGTAGATGCCGAGAAACCACGGCTGGTCGAATTATTCACCCAAAATAATGTAAATGTTCAACCGATCTCCATTCAGGTAATACTACACAATACATGCGGCCGTCATTATTCACTGATAACGACAATAGGCCAACGAAGCCAAATTTCAACAAGTTTTGGCCAATTTTTACCCGAAAAGCTTTGATAATTGAGAAACGGCAAAGTCCAGTTATGCTATTCTACTGATCCGATGAGCTAATAACATTTCTAAGTCTTCCATTTCTAACGACAATATCTGTCTAGAGTGCAGTTTCAAACCTTTTCAACGTTTCTTTGTAGTTGTCGGCTTGCAGCCACCAGCTGGATCGACTGGGGGTTCGAATGGAACTTTGCGTCAAACCATCTGAGATGTTGTTGTATGCTTACCACAAGATGTTTTGTGCTGTTTAGATTAACGATTATTTATGGGGCATGCCGGGGATTGTGCAGTTTGAAAAGGCTCGATACAGTAAATTTTCCACCTTATGAAATGTTACCCGAAATTCTGAAATGCGTTTTCGTGTGGAAAAGACAACATAAGTAGCGTTTAAAATTTGATTATCCTGCAGCATAATTCATTAGTACTTCAAAGACCCAGGAATGTCTTCTTTAGACTAACATCCTTCCGGCTGCGTGCGAAAACCACGTTCTGCAAAACAGGGCTATTTAAATGGTATGAATTTTTCTCATTGATTTTCGATGGCCTTAAAAATTCAATAATATTTTATAGAAAAAATGCGTAAAAATATTCAATCTTTTGCCCGTTTGTTAGAAACGTGCGCCCTTGTTCAATTTTATGCTTAAAGAACGAGTATAATTAGATTTAAAAAAACCTCTAATCATGAGATTTTTACGCCGCATATTGGTCGTCCATAAACATCGTGTCCCTGCATTAATTAATGTTGCTTGCAAAGCTTACAAAATGGCTCAAAAGCACTGCTAAGCTTTCTGAACCCTATATGGTTCCCTCATATTACCGTAGAGAAATGAACGGTTTTCCTTTCGCGGAAAATATTTAGCCTGTAATTTGGAAACCCGGAATGCAAAGGTAACAGCGGGTAGGGTTCAAATGTTTTCGGGCACTAAAAAGATTTTAAACATCGAACCATATATTTTTTCAAGTGCAAACTTTAAATAAGACGTTTCTACCAAACGATTAAAAGAAACAATATTTCTTTGCATGTTTTCCTTGAAATATGATTTGATAATTAATAGCATCAAAAATCAATGAGAAAAATGCATCCTTCTTAGGAAGTCGTTTTTTGCAGACTGCAGTTTTTAAGTGAGGTCGGAAAGACGTTCATTTGAAAACCTTCAAACCGAGTTAACTGAATTAATATAAAGTTATGTTGCAGGATGATCCATTTTGCGCTAACTAAGTTACCTTTTTAAAATGAAAATGCTTTTCAGAATTTTGGTCAACGCTTTATGAGTAAGCACACCTATTGTACTTAGATATCTTCCGCCACACTAAGATATTTTTCATGTGTCGGCAAACGCATTGGCTGATGATAAATTAGTGGAGGTTACAGAAAACGTGTTCAGTGGAAACTGCCAAAGCTAATGGGCTCCAAGAAGATATGTCCGAAACTAAAGCTAAGTAAACGGAAGTTACCTAGAAAGCTGTACGTTGTCGGAGGCAAAAACAGAAATAAGATGACTGATCTTTTTACAAGGAGATATCTTCTCGAATTACTTGAAAATGAGAAACTGGATTCCGTACATAAGCCTCCAAGTCAGCGATGTTACTGCGTTTTTTAATTTTACACCTTTTTTAAACACCCTGGCAGTCTAAATAAGTAAGTTTATGTATGTGCTCAGGCTAACAGCAGCTTGATTTGGCCCGAAAGTGCGTATCACTTAGACATGTATTCAACTTTGAACCGCAGTTTTGATAACCTACATGACATCGGTTTTTGCGTGAAAATTTTATAGGGACAGGAGATTTAAGGGTCTGGCGTGGTCATAAAGCCGCACCTGAGGTGAAGAAAGCCTATCCGTCTGTAATACGGGACCAGTGGTAATATGGGTTTTTGCAGGAGAGGCCGAGGAACTCACAAACGAAGCGATAAGTAATTGCATGCAAACGAACGGCCATTGGGAGGGCGCGGTTTGTATTTTGAGTGGTTGTTAAATAGCTGACCCTAGCGCAGAACCCTAACGCCTTAGCCCTGACTATTAACCCTAACCACTTAACTCTAACATTAACCCTTAACCGCAACCCTTCGCCTTAACCCTGAAACATCCAGTGCAAACGCTATAAGCAGGAGACAGGACAAATGTCAAAGGGCTGAAAAATGTGGAAACGTTAATAAAGAAACAAGGCTGCCAACGCAACACCACTATACCAACGTAATCTTACCAACCCAAAATAATTAAGTACGTCAATTATATCTAAGCCATCAGGTGCGGCTACATGACCATATCTTACGGACTTGAGGGGCACCTTTCGCAGTCTTTCCTTTCTCACCCACCTGGGCTGGGTTACACGAAAGAGTCAAGAAGACCGGAGGCGAGACGAGACCCAAGTAGCTGGCACGTTAAGCACCCGCGCCTAGGCGTGCCCTCACACTCCCTGGTCTACATAAAACGACCAGGATTTAATGCAATAAAAATGAAACGAGGGTCAGCTACGGTCCTAACTGATTTGCAGAGCCGTGAAGGCGTCTATGCATGTCGCGCAATGCCTTGTCCTCGAAATAAAACACACCAGGATTTAGCAAAAAGTGACTTAGAACTTCTTACAATAGGTGTGGCATTCCAGCCTGCCTCACAATCCACCAGTTGGCCACGCCAGACAGACAAAAACTAGGCTAACTGTGATGCTTGAGTTGGGTCATCACTTAACAGCCTTCCATGCCGAGTAGGTTCAGGCGTATCATATTGTTAATAGTAGGAAAAACGTTCTAAAAATTGACCTCGCCTTCCCTTCCCTTTCCCTGTAGGCATTGGTTGGCAATCAGCCGGTGCTGAGCTTATGAGATCTCTTTGATAAAGCTAAGAACGGTTCAACTGCTCGTATCACCCACGCAGCTCAGCCCACCCACACAGCACATCACGATTGCGCAAAATAAGAAGTGGAATACTGACGGCTCATATGGGCACAACACAGCTGTCAAAAGACAGAAAAAAGGCAGGAATTACCGTATATCCTAGTTTTTTGACAAATTTAAGGTGGGACCTTAACAGACGGAACTAAGTTTTGAACACCAATGCTTGTGATCCCTGTTTAACAGTTCTTTTGACCCAGAACGCTTGCGCGAACTGGTGGAAATCCCTACGGCTACACGTGCGCATGATCAATGACACAGTAACCTCCTTATTTTCCTTAAACCACTAAGTTAAAAGAATTTGAAGCAGCGAAGTTACACTGACGACTGCGCTATTTAATTTATTCAAAATAATTGCTTTCCTCAACTGTCAGGAGAGCCGCTGGCTAAAATGGAACAACTGAATGAAAGTATATGTCACCTTTGTAATGCTAGTCTAACAGCTCCCGCGGGAGGCGGCAGGGACAGACAAATTCTCAGTTCAGAGCGCAACATGGCTGATTCTGCCTGCAGTCAAAACGTCAGCCGAGTGCAAGTGGATACAGTCGCATAAATAATTGGGAATAATTATAAAAAAGACCAAAGCAAATGAAATGACTATTTATGCTTACTGTACCACTGTTGAGCGCGCGCTCTCCCATGAACTGAGTCTGGACAGGGTTGGCTCTCTGCGCCTACTAGTCAGCAGTAGATTTTCCAGTCGTGCTTGCTTTTATCACAATGCGTTCTATGTTGCTATGCTCAGTTCATCCAGTAAATTGTATGCATTTTTTACGTGGAAACCTTTTTTGCGCGAAAATTACGCGTGTCGACAATGTAAGGTGAGCCTATTTGAGAATGCAAAGTTGTAGCTGCTTAATTCTCAACACGTCAATGTATATCCATATCAAATATATAAAACGTTCCAAAACTGATAGCATTGTTTAAAGGATCTTCAATATTAATACGAAACCTGGCCTTTGTCAGCATAAAAATAAATTTCGGAAGGGGAGCATACTTTAAAGTAAGAATTTTAAATCGAATCACTCGGAATTTTGTAGCCCTACCATAGATACAGTGGGTGGGCTTACTCATGAAAAGTCAATCAAGATTCCGAAATGTGTTTTCGCTTCGAAAAGATTAATTAATAAGGGTTGTAAAGCTGATCCGTCTAAAGTAAAATTCTATAATAATTGAGTTACCTCAGGATTCTGGCTTTTGAACGAACTTCCTTTCGGCTGCGAGGATGACTACTTAAGTAGCGTGCATTTTTCCCGTTGATTTTTGTTGCCCTTAAAAGTTTAATTACACTTCATGGAAAATATAATTAAAAATAATAAATATCATTTTTTCACCAGAAGAAAGGACATAGTTCGGTTTTGAAAGACTTTTCTAATTCCCGAATAATTTTGAACCAGCTCTGCCGTCACGCTTAAACGGGGGGTTTTTGAACTAAAAGCCGTGTATTTTCCGCGTACAGGAAACCACACAGCTCTCTAAGCCCTTAAGAGTGGACCATATGAGGTTCATAAAAGTTTAGCGTTGGATTACATCCATATTGTTAACTTTACATAAAACATTTGCAAATTCAGAGACATGACGACTTATGAACGTCAATTTAAGGTATTTAAAAATCCCACAATTAGAAACTTTTAAAAAACAAATTATACCCTTCCTTTGAGTGTGAAATCAAACTAAGATGTACTCATCTACCGAAGGAGTGGTAGAATGAATATTTTTTGCATTTTTTGTAAAATACAATTTGACTTTTAGGGGCATCAAGAATCGAATAGAAAATTCATGTTATTTAAGCAGTCATTATTTACATAGAAGGGGTTTGCATGCAGCTGGAAGGAAGTTCGTTTAAAAACTGGCATTTTAAGGTAACTGAATTATATTGAAATTATACTGCAAGCTGATAAGTTTTACGACCCTTCTTAATCAGTCATTTCGAAGCAAAAATGCATTTCGAAATTTCCGTTGACATATCATGGGTTAACCCACCTATTGTAGATAGAAAGAAGGAAAAGCTCAAAGGAGTCGAAAACGGTGGCAGATTGGCAAACTTCAAATTACTGTATTTAAAAGGCCCATCTATGCATATCACCATATTAATAGAACGGCACAAATAAAATAAGCTGTGAAAGTACTATTTTAGTAAAGCTTACATTTATATATCTCTTGAGAGGTAGTGTAATTTCAGTTGTGGGTTCTTGTATAGAGTCTGCGTTTTGCATACAGATTCTTAGACGGTTCGCCACGAATTTGTGAGATTTTTTGCACTCTTGAGTGAGTGATGTGCTGCTTAAAAAGATGGACAGTATTTGGCCTGATTTTTTCGATAGGAACGTCCTAGAAACGAAATTTTTACGAGCACACACCTTGCCACGCGGGGCAGCGATTAGTAAAATGAAATGAATCTGAAAGGTGTAATCATAAATATTCCGTTTTCTGTTTATGAGCAAAACTTTTCCTTCGTAAGATCAAATTGCACATTCTGTTTGTTTTAACTTGTGATATGTTTCAGATTGACCTTGAAATATCGCCACTTGTTTCGGATTTTTAGTGTTTTTAATCGGTTACCTTGAAAATAGATTCTAGTTTACATGTCCAAAAACCTTAAATAAGTTTTGTCTTGACACCATTTGGTCAAATATGAAGCGATTGGATGTTTTGTCATGTAGACGGTCGTGTATGTAACATATAAGGGCTCGCTTAACGGGAAACCTTATCGTCGAATAAAATGAAATCCCATACCAAACGTCGACCACAAATATGGTTTTAGTCAATTAGGAAACCTTTTTTAATAAGCAGCCTTTTTTAACAGTGCTTCAATGCTGCATTCCGTTGACGGATTCCTGCGTACGTCACACCTTTCCGAAGTGAAGCAGAGAAGAAATTTGATGTTTTTGGCTGTTTTTTTTACGATGCTAAAAATACTGATAGTTTCTGCCACAAAGTAATGAACGTAACTATTTAGTTATTTGGCGTCCGGTTTTGCAATTCTTGCACAGTTTTAGGCTCCGTGCAAATACTATAAACAGCGTCAGAGTTGCTAAATAGATGCTAATATTTTGCTGAAGATGTAAATAGCTTGTTTGTTCAATTTCCAAATTACATATTTTCATAAGCTATAATGTTCAAGAACCAATGTTCCATATTTTTGAAGCTGAATATATCCAGTCAAGGGTAATCATCTCCGTGTTAATCCATTGATTTTTTCCAAACGGCGAAAAATGTCGGCCCTTTTAAGCGAATGATTGTCTGTGGGCATTACCGCTTCAGTCTTGGGCGCCAAATCGCACAGGTAAGGCAATGTGACTTCAAGTTCTCTAGACATAAGTTGTATATTAACGAGCTGTTTCTTACAAATAGCATCGGACAAAAAAATCAATTTTTGCCGCCAGAAGGCCCTGTTTAGTAGACCTCTTAAGGGCATATTGCTCTCCTCTCAATGAAAACGCTGTCAGTTGCGTAACCGACGTCTTGGACAGCCACCAGCATAGCGAATTGCATGAATATATCACAATGTTCATTGTCGTTTAAATTTACGAGCATTTTGCCTGATAAAATTATGTGCACATGTTTAAGGCCCAAAAAAGAACAAGCGACCAAAATGCAAAACGTTTAAAACGGCCGAAAATCATCACATAAGGCTCTCTCCTCAGGTTTTATGAGACAGGTCACGTACTGTATCTTTTTAATATAAAGACTAGAATATCTGCTAGGATCGCGACTTATACTCTCCCACAACTGACTCAGTAAATTGACGAAATAAAGGCTATTATTATCCAAAACAGGAAATTGCACTACAGAACTTCTGTTAACGAAAAATTTATACGCTCTATAGGAGTAAGCATTTTCTCAAATAGACAAATCTTATTTGGTATCTGGATTCTTTTAATTAACCGTGTCATCCGGAAGACAATAAAAACTGCTTCTGAGTTTGCAGGCCAGCTGCCGATTTAGTTTTTTTATATTCTTTGTCTCTTACCATACATAATAAGAAGCCTATAGCGAATGAGCTGTGTTTGCGGCAGCAGCAAAATCAGCAGTCTCAAAGTTCGGGCTCTGGCCTTCCAATTAACCATCACTTTCGGCGTGACGCATTAAAGGGGGTATACAGTTAGCTTCTTAGCATGGGTTTGCAAAACTAGTTCATGTTAATGATGCCATATATTCACCTAGCGACTTATAATTTTTGACGACGCAGACGATATGCACATTTGTAAATTCAGAATACCTGTCCTCAGCCGCAACAGTAGAATGAACAATTAACCCCTCAGATTTTCTACGCGAGGCAAAATTATAAAGGAAATGATATACGTACACTTCCCCCCACAGAGTATCAATAAATTAATAAAATCCATTTACAGAAGATCAGGCCTGTCGTAAAAATGGCATTTTGTTATTTCATTTAAACAAACATTAATCGATAATGGAATTAACAGATCGGGGCTCTGTGGGCATCCAATGAATGCCTGCACGTCTACATCATTCGTTCTGTCTAATAATACATCATTCTTCAGGCAAAAACAATTTCATTTTTCCTCCATTTCAGTTTTGTTAATTTCTCGGGAGCTGTTTAAATAAAAAAATTCATGTTCAAAAGGCCGAGTACTCTGGATTAGATTAATTTTAAGAGTGATGTTTACTTGACCTCCGTCAAGGACACACTCGAGTTCACCCAGCGAATCTTTTTTATGGTTAGTTAACTTCTCCAGAATTTCTTCTACAATTATTTGGTCTTTCGCTCCGTCTTCTTTTTTCCTGTAATTCCTTTCTTGTTAATCTGTTTCTAAAGGTTTTAGCTTAAGCTGCCGATGACAAGATTTCTATATTTGGGTTTCAAAGCATAGGTACTGAGTCAGTTAATTAGGTCACGAAAGCATCCCGCCACTTGGGGGTTCTGTTAGTGTCGCGGCTACTAAATCACCAGCGAAAGTGGCCGATAGAGGAGTAGGACACGATCCTGCACAACAAATCATTTATTAATGTGGCAGACTATTTTTCGTACGCACACAGAAAAAAGGGATTGCGTGCGCCGGAAAACACAAAATATATACAGCAAAACAATTCGGAGCGTAGTTTGCGACTTTTATTAGTATTTTATCAATTATGCCACGGCTCAGAGTTAACTTTGGCCGGCAGCTTTGCATATGGTCTTATCGGCCTCTTGCTCTGTATACTGAAATTCCGGTTAGAACTTTGAAGTACAAACTTAATAATAACTGAATCTGGATAGCAAACGGCTCGCTTATTCTTGAATGTGTGAAAGTCACTATGCAGGTAACGCTCGTGTTTTCGAATGTCAAAAGCACTATATTCTGTGAAGGGCCGGAATAAAATACCATATGATGAAAGTCAACAGTTCACATTTACGTTTATATTATTATACAGACGAGGAAATAACCTCTTCTTGCCCACACTAGACCCCTACCCTAGCACAAAATAAGCACAAATATTTTATGCTGGTTTAACTCTGGCAATCACAGTTTACTTCGAAATTTCGACTTTGAAATCGGAGCCAGACACACTACTGTTAAGCAAATGCTGAGAAATTTTAATCGAAGGTAGTCACTTTTGAAGCAAATACTGACTCGTTTGGGAAGTTTTTATGTGACATTAGTGTAGACGAATTTTCTGATTAATGGATTAGATGTGTGTATACGTGAATTTTTAGAGGCCATCCATTCTGATAACGCATGCATCAATCGACACGTAGAATTGGATACGGTGTACAACAGCCTCAAAGAAAAGTGGAGAAGGCATTAGCCAATCAGAACAATACACCAGCAGAAATGACAAGGCAAAATCGACTTTTTTGGCATGTTTAAATGTTGACTGTTTTGCACACTTACTTCACGTCTAAAGACGACTTGGGGAGCCAAGATCGAAAATTTACAGTAAAACTTGTTAATCTTTCCCAAAGAGCTTATTTCTTTCGAATTATGATTCTTGGGATGCCTGCTTTCAAATTCAAACTTTAATTAATATAATTGTTGAAAGGACAGATGCGCAGCGTCCGAAGGATTAAAAAGGTGCAGGAAATTGAGTGTAAAATTTAGATAGGGCGGGACCAGACGTCCTTATACAGGATAAAATAGTATTGGAGCCAAAGCTGATTAAACGTTTTTCGACTTAGTGAAATGCTGTCCACTAATATGCAGTACGATCTCTCAGGGCCTAAAATGCTGATGCTTTCAAGCAAATGATAACGGGGAATATATATTGAATGGCCGGTCTCATAAAATGTTGACCCAAATTTTAAAATTCGTTTTCAAATAGAAAAGATTGCAAACGTGGAATTAAAATATTGACTATCATGCAGCATATTCCAATAGCATTTCAGACTCGCTAATGTTTAAATGCACCTCTTTTCGATTTTCCATGGCATCTGCAGTCAGAAAAATGACTCCTTAAGTGGCATGTATTTTCTACACTGATTTTCAGTGGTCTTATAAATTTACATATACTTTACAATGAACACGAATAAAATATGCCGTACTTTTCTTGTCTGGTAGAAAATGACATTGCCTTTCAATTTTATGCTCGGACAAAGGATATATTTGTGTTTTTAAAAAGTTTTTAGGTGCAGTTCTCATTCATAACGCATCGTACCTGTTTTTCTATCAACGCTTCTCATAAAATGTACAAAATAGTTTGCATTTATTGCAAAATATTAAGGAATTCTTCATGACATCTTCTTAAAGACATAGGAGAATATGAGATATTCCCGGCTAGATTGCAGTTGGTAGCCAGCCCCCGTATTAAAGGTGACTGAGGGGTTCGTTTACTGGGGCTATTTTGGGGGGTCCATAAATACAGCTAGCCCATTTGGCTCCCGTTTCCCGTTTGAGGTTAGGATTAGGGTGCCGGTTAATGGTTTTCGATTTCCGGGTCAGGGTTATGCATTTGGGCTTAGGTTTTCGAACTACGGTTAGGGTTTGGGCGTATTCTTAGGTTTCAGTATTACGTTTAGGTTTCTCACTTACGCCTATATCTAAGGACTACGGTTCCGTTTACGATTTCTGTTATGGTAAGGGTTGCCGTTTGAGTTGACGGTTAATGTTTAAGGTTGAGGTTAGGGTTAGGTTTAAGGTTAGGATTAGGGTTATGGTCGCCATTCGCTTCCTCATTCCCCGCTACCAACTGCGATCTAACCATTTTCCCTAGGGGGAAAGCATGCATCTTGTAGAGTCAAATGCTTAAACGCTAGTGCAACGTCTGATTAGGCTTAACATTATTAGTAAACGGAGAAACTTTTTGAAACATAATCGTACACTTTATTTGGGCATAAAATGTAATAACAATGTAATTTTTCACAAAACGAGTGAAAAACATATATATATGTGTAAATTTACAAGAATAGCAAAAATACAATTTGAAAAATGCGCGCCAATCAATTGATCATTTTTCAGAGTGCGGTTTCTGCGTGTCTTCAGATGGAACTGCAGATTTTGGAGAATTCGGGCGTGTCGCCGCGCTTTTCCGTTTCATCGTTGTTTTCCTTAGGAGAACCTTGTTATACCACCCAGTAGTATAACGCCAGTTCTGCGTGGAATAGATTACAGACAAGATGGCGGAGAACATCTTTACTGCGACAGTCAATATGTGTACATCTACTCTCGATCGTCTTGCGCAGAGCTTCGTACTTAAGGGCTATGTCCTTGTCTGGTTTGCGGCTTGTCCAACCCTGAGCACACGCGTGGGCAGACTGTCGCGTGAAGGTCGTGCCTAACTCGTCGGCTCACACGAGCGTTTGGTAGGCCAGACTGATCAACGGGTTTGAGGTTCTTTTTCAGACTTGGCAGCCGGACAATGGGAATGGTGCGTCAGATTCCAGGCCGTCCTAACATGCAGTCCCCGATTTAAAAAAATGATAAAAGTGCAAGTTTTGAAACGTACGAAAGTAACTAAAGTCGAAGAGGCGTTCACCGGGAGGGGTTAAGTGGGTGTTCGACGGTTCGTCTACCCATTTTCAGAGACTGGAAAGTCCCACGCACAACTCCCCTTATATGAAGCAATTCGCTCAATGCGTGACACGCCAATGCCGCCTGTGTGGCTGCATCCAAACCGCATGTCATCTTCACCTGAATCGCCCCCGTCGATCACGGAGATAACTGGCGACCCCGATTGCCCCACGCCGTGACCGTCCCCCCTTAAGAAGGTTCGTAAAGTCAGTTGGGGGGGGGGAAGGAAAATTGATGTGGCGGTTGACAGAGCAGCCAGTAAACATCCAGGCTTCTTGAACTTGCCTTGCTGTATGATCACCGTCCCAGCCCACAATCTCAACGGCATCAAAACTGAAGATGTGTCCCATTTGTGTGGCATGGGTTATTACTTCCGACTTTAGGTCCAACCTTCGTACGGCCACGTTATGCTCGGGCATTTGCGTTTGCAGCCGTCGGTCGGATTCCCCATAGTTGTTGCACCTTCCGCAACTGCACTGAAGCCTCTGAAGTTAGGTAGACGAATCAGCTACTCGTAACGTCGGACCTTCAAAAAACCACCTCTCGGTGAACGCCTCTTCTTCCTTTGATATGCCACCTGGGAATCGCATTTTCACTACTACTGAAGTAACGAAAGTGTTGCAGCTCCTTTTGGAAAACGGAGGTCATCGAGGGAGCTTCTGTTCAATTTAAATCTTCATGTCGTTTTGATTTTTAAACTATACAACTCGGTAAAATGACAAGTTTAGATGTATCTTGATAAACTATACCAGGCAAACATTTATTTGTTCAGGGTTTTCCGGCACGTATTAAGTGGCAAACTGGGAAGACCTCGCCCGGGACCGACCTACGTGGAGAAGAACAGTGATGACAGGCGCAGCAATCTTCGAAACCAATTGCATCACCTCCGCCAAGGCCAAACGCGAGACATGCAAATCGCGACTGCTGTCGTAGCCTAACAACGCCAACGGCCAAACCCCTCCTACGTGTCAACAATGTCAACGGACATTCTGGGCGACAAATGGATTTAGTGGACATCTCTTGACCAACTGCAGCACCCGCAATGAACTGACCGTCGTTTCTCGTCCACCTCTTTCTCACCACCAACGCTGTCAACTAATGTTGACCGCCCTCCCGAACCAGTACTACATGTAACTCCGGTAACTCCTTAACGTCGGCAGCTGTGGCGTCTGCCATTGCAGTCCAAACTACACACGATCTTGACACACCAACAAACATCAACACCACCACCGTCAACACTACTGTCGAGGATCTAGTCTATACCTGTCACATTGCGATCGCACCTTCATCTCACATATCGGCCTGCTCGGCCACTTGCGAATCCATCGAAGCGAGACTGGTGAACCAGTGCCTGGAGCAGCAGTCTAAACTCACCGCATTCGCCTCTACTGTCCACAATGCCCTCGCATATCCATTCGCCGCATGGGCCTATTCGGCCACATGCGTATCCACGAGGGCGGAGCTAACCGCAACTCCGACATACCTGGCACACTCAGTATACCACCATGTCTAGTGCCGCCCACACCCCCGCCCAGCGCGCCCACCATCACTATTACCGAAGCTAATACAGACACTGCCGACTTCTCGTGTCCACGCGGTCCCCTTCTATTCACCTCACGCATTGTTCTGGTCAGCCACTTTCGAATCCCATCGCACAGAGACTGACGAAACAGTGCCTGGAACACCGATCTATACTCGTCGCAACCGCCTCCACTGTCCGAATTGCACTCTCACATTTATTCCCCGGATGGGTAAATTAGGCTCCATGCGCTTCCACAAAACTTGCGGTAGACAACCGCCGGCGTACTACGCCATCACACCCTCTCCAACACCAGCCCACTGCACACCGCAAGCACCGAACTGCCACCGCACATTCTTTGTGCGACTCCCCTGCTGCGTGTGTGATCAGAGTCTGAGACGAAGACGGTGCGTCGAGCGCCGTGGCTCAAATGGCAGCCGACTGACGTCCAAATCATTCCACGCTGTCTGCCTAGTTGTGTGTGTGTGTTGTGTAGAGTGGCGGACTGGTAGGCTGAAAGTTGGCTATCACGGCCCCTTCTCAAGCGATCTGTGACACTCATGCATGTAAAGCCAGCGTGTGTGCTTCATGAGCAGTGTCTCACAGTCGACGACAGTTCCCTGACACCTGGTTCCCTGCCGGTAGATGCGCTTGCTCTTCCGGTGGGTATACAGATGATGGGGATGGCTGCCCACTTATCATCGTCTTCCTGACCCCTGTCGTGGCTGCTGTTGGTGGTCAAAAATCATGTAATTTGCTGTGTGGATCTTGAGCTATGGAGTGGAACGCCAAGGTGTCGGCCTGACCGCACTATTCACCTGCGCCCTCCACTGCCTCCGGTCTTCTTGACCCTGTCCTGACACCGGGTCTAGTCTGGGAGTGGAAAAGAGAGAGTACGGTAGACTCTGTGCAAGTACACATGCACTATTAGCAAATTAACATGCAAGTCACCAAGATTAGGGCACCTTAATGTTCAACACACGGTGGAAATCGCCCGCAGCGACGGTCAAACTGTGGGGTGGAATAATAATTCATTCACCAGAAGGCCAGGCCTCATTCTCCCAGTGATGTCAAACAATTCACGTCCAAGTGAAAAGGGGTCCTTTTTCCGAGACTAGCGGTGATGCTATTAAGCTGAGGATTCGACGCAATTCCAGGTGCAACATAAGAAAAAACCCTGGATTCCCCATAGCTGCGGTCATGCGTAGTAGTTTGGTTTATCCTACCGCTTGCACACCTAATTTCACAGTTTTAAATATGTCCTATCTGCTTGTTTTTTTCTTTGGACGGCTGTGAGGGAACTTCTTAACTCAGTTATTAACTATCCTCCATGCAGACCAAGTCCTCTTAAAATGTTCGTGAACTAGATTGTACCAGGGTTATTTTTAAATACATTTGATAAGTCGATTAAGGAAGCTTAACAATTTTAAATGAAATGTCAAGGCTATGCTCTTCTTTTACAATTCCCCCGCGAAGACTTTAAGTCTTTTGCAGATGTTTTTATCCTGTCCCCGATATACTATTTGAGGCAATAAGTCCAGCGAACGAAATTCCATTTTAATTTAACCCCTCTGAATACATAGGTGATGTCCGTGCTTGTGGGTTTTAAGCGACTAGTCGTACATGTTTTCTTGATTTTAACGAAAGCACCAGTAATAGCAAAGGACCAGTTATGTTAAGAATGTTAACGACAGTAAGACGCAGAGCGCTATGTGAGCTTGGATAAAATGATGCATTCCACTATTTCTGAACGCATTCACCGAGCTGTCATTGGAAACTTTGGGCAAGACTTGAAATTCTCCATAGACTTTCTTCAGAACGCTACTAAACTGCGGTCGAGGTTGGCTCGAACGAAGAAACTACTTTACCCACCTGCTGAGATAGCCTGGACTGGAAAAAGTCAAATTTGCATTAATGAAAAATCAAAAAAACTTTAACTGGCGACACATGTGGTTTTCATTTGCACAGGCGGGCGATGAGCCCCTTATTTGCGTAAGGCGTTGGCTTACACGAGAGCTTCTACTTGGTGCAGAGATGCGAACAAGCAAGCACCTTGTGAAACGGAAAACAGGGTTAATCACTCAGAAGATGTTTTGTCCTTGAAAACAAGGCCTTTTTGACAAGGACCTTATTTGGTCCAATCATACTGTCGCGTTCGGTCAAGTAGAAAACAACTTAATGGGCTAAAAGTAGAAAGGATCTCCTAGAACATGTCGATAGTCGACGGCTGGTCTTAAAATTAGTTATCCCACTTTTAACTCATCAAGCCCTCAACTTTATTTAAAGTTTCTTTGCTTTCAGTACTACTTATAGGTGTTTTGACAGATTTTGAATAAGTTATTTTGAGCCGATTGTAAAAAACTTGGTCACCTCTGTGGGACAGGATCTCAAGACAAAAAAGGGAGGGTTTTCGTACATTCTGAGCTTTGCCACCGCGGTCGAAGAGTTTTCACAGTTGTGTCAAAATGAAATAGTTACTATTATTTAAAAACAATTTGCTAAGGTGTATCAGTTGTCAGGTGTAGCCTGTCTAGTTATAACTTCACACCAGTTATACGCACATCGTAAGGATTTAGGTTAGAATTTGCCACACCCTTTTGTGAAAAGTTTTCTTCCATAAAATTTTCGCAATTACACAGATGCCTTTACGTTGTGTGGTTTTTGGCAACCTTGACGGACCACGACAAGCACTCTTTGCTCACTTATAAGTTACTTGCGCAAAGTTAGAATAAATGCGGCCAAATACTTCTAAAACACCCAAAACATAAACTTAAAACAAGCTAGTAGAGACATTAACATTAAGTGCATGTTTCATTTAGCCAACTCGTTGCTTCACGGGTTAGTTAGTTTTAACTGAGTATTCTTTTGAAACCATTAGTATCTCTATCCCTTGCCTACCCAAAACCACCCAGAATGCAAACTTTATGTTCAATCCAATCGAAAAAGTGCTTTGCGTAGGACCTGATTTACCTGATAAGTTGGTCAATCACGTTGTTTGCCCTATCGCTTTCCTAAATCTAAATTTGGAAGCCGACACGGACCCATACCTGGACCCTTAACTTGATCGCGACTTATGTTACCTTTAAATCTAAGTCTAGCCTTAGACCTAATCCTAGCTTTTTCTAACCCTGACCTTAAACCTAACTGTACTCTCACCCGTAGTTGGCTGAAAGTCGCCCGTATTTCAGGTGGATCCTATCCCCGTATCCTCTTTAAGGGGCCATATAAGTTCGTTCTATCATTCTATGTCAAGAAGATGGCTTATCAAAAAACGCTTTGTCGAGAAAAGAACAGGCTGATCTCGGTTTTTGCATTCTATTTCCAATGTGCGTTGGAAATTACGTTAAAGATTGCATAGGAGATTATTAGTAGGCCTCTGACTCGCCGAATTTAAAATACACACCCAGAATAAAATAGAGAAATTCAGTCCATAACAGTTAGGGCGACTTGTAACGTCATCAATAATGCAATCGACGGAGCCCGCGGTTGTTATAAACTGTCGAAAATGTGGTTGAAAATATGTTGACTTCACCGTAGAAATATTCAGGCAGTTAAATCTACGTTAAGCGAATCACTGGACCTTTGAGCGACCGATCTAACAGTCAAAAGTCAATTAATTCAGTCCTACTAATTTAAAATAAAAATCCATAACCTTCTGTTTTGTCAAAATTCAAATGAGTTTAGAACGGCTTGGCCGAAGAAGCAAGTGCTTTTGTGAATTACTAATGATAACTAAACATATACGACGAAAATAACCATAAACATGCGATATCTAAGAGCAGAAGTGTCATAAATAGGAACAGCTCCTTTTCTTATTATCCTACGAGAACTAATTTGCAATTCCTTTGATCTCATTATGAAAAGGGAACACAGAAAACGCAAGATATGAGAACTGCACAAACAAAACTTTCGTTTATATTTCCATGACTGACTTAGCGGACAAGATGCTGTCGGTAACACTCGTTGTACATCCCAAAATTATTAACTCGGTTAAAGCCTGGCATAAAAAATTGTTTTCCGGAATCCGGCAGTCAGAAATGGTCACAGTCACTAAAACATCTTTATGAATCATGTGAATATTGAACTGAGTATTGGTTATCTAAATATCTAGAAGAGCAGTAGTTTGTTTATGACTTGCGACTAAACAGTTTCCATTGCTAAATACTGACAATTTTTAACTAATATTTGCGAGATGTCAGACGTCTCTCAGTCTGTTTGAACCTCCTTAGTGACTAGATTTCTCTTTGCGAGACTTCACCGGAACCATGGTTTTTTGAGTAGGGCTTTGACTCTTGTTCGTGTTTCCTCAGTTCCACGGACAGCTAACCGCTGTCTGAGATTTTGTTTACCATCATATAGGTTCTACTTACCAAGCCCATTGGCAGTTTGCTATAATCAAAGCCCCTTACCTTTTATCACACTGTTGGAAATAGAAAAAATCTAGTCAGCTGTGCTAGAAATATCAGATTGATCGCAAATGCTTTTTCAATATTACTTGTAAGTCTTTCCGGTGGATGAACTTTGGGACTAGTGACACCTACCCAGAGTGTCACCTAGAGGTGCCAAACTTAGCTCAACACTGAGTCTTGCAGATTTAACTCGCATCTTTCTGAGCAGAACTTAAGTAAACATTATCATCACTTGTTTTGATTGAATGACAAATGAAGCAGGGAATAAAATAACGAAAACATCTTGCAGTCACCAGCGTCTGCTACGTAGGCAGTTATCAAATCACTGGCAATGGTGAGAATTCCAAGGACACGTGTTTTTTATGAGGTCCGTGGAGGGAATACGCAGGCGAATTAATTTTTAATTACCGGCAATAAATACTTACCCGTGCGTCCTGATAATTTTACTTGTAAGATACGGTCACTTAAAGGGTTGCTAGATGTTCTGTCGTACCTAAAATGTGATTTTATTGATCGACTTTTTCATCGAAATTGAACATTTTGCCACTCATGCTGTTGTTATTGATAAGCTCTAATTACTGATACAGACAAGACACTAAACATCTTCGGGGTTAAAGACAACATACCTAATGAGACGATGAATTAAGCTGCGAAAACACTCCGTCGGGCTTGCGGAGACACTGAAAACCTCGATTTTCCTCGGGATCCAAACGAGAAAGTAAGTAGTGTTTTCTTACTGGCACCTTAGCGAAAACAGTCCTTTCAGTCTGTGCAAGGGTATGGTCGTTTCAATTTCCCGTGCACTCGTTGGTGACATTCAATAAGTAAATAAGTATGTCAAAAAACCATCTCTAAAGGCTCTCGAACGCGTGTCCAAGTCCAAGCCGAGCTTTTGATGGACAGCCTTCTCTTGTTGTTGCTGATGGCAGCAGTTGGGTAGTGTGATCATGCGTCGACTAGACACCAAGTCGGTTTGAACGCTCGACGGCTGACTGGCCCGAGATCGAATCACAGGTCCCCAGGAGTCTGAGCCGTGACTGACAAATAATCTTGTCTCTCAATTGTGCCTATTTATATATACCATCTCAAGTAAAAAACAAATCTGTATGATGTTTTCATGTGTTTTTCGTCCATCTCAACTGCTTATCTTATATCCTTTAGGTAAAAGGCAAAAATGAATCTGGTACTGTAATTAGAGCTTTGAGTGTAGTATTGATGGGCCGCAGTTGATACGCTACGGCATGTCTCAAACAATTTGTCTGCCAAAACTCTGCAGCTTCCTCATGAATGGACTACGTACGCAAAGCTCTCTATGATGGATTCGGTGTCAAAAGGGCAAAAAATAAAAAGTTCGAAACCTTTTCCAAATCTCGAAGAATTTTTAACCTGATCTGCCGCAACACTTACATTAAGGCTTTACAAACTAGAAGCCGTATATTTTCCACGTACAAAAACCACACATTTCTTTACGGTATTAAGAGGAGACCATATAGGGTTCTTAAAATTTAGCAGTGGATTTGAGCCATTTTGTTTACCTTCGAAGACACGTTGGTAAAGAAAGAAAAATGACGTTTCATGAACAGCTTTTTCATGGTATTCAAAAAATCTTACAATTAGAAACTTTTTTAAACCGAATTACAGCCTTTCTTTGAGTATACAATTGGATGTAGACGTATGTTTTTATCATATAAGCCAAAGACTAAATACGCTTATGCATGTTTTCTGCGAAATATAATTGACTTTTTACGGACATCGAAAACCAATGCAAAAAATGCATGCTACATAAGTAGTCATTTTTTATAGAGGATAGTTTTTGCATACAGCCGGCAAGAAGATCCTTCAAATGCCGGCATTTAAGAATTACGCTGCAGGATGATTAGATTTACAACATTGCCTAATCAATCTTTTTGAAACAAATGCGCATTTCGGGATTTTGGTTGACATTTCATGATTCAGCCCACATTCTGTGTATGTATATATACATCGTATCAACTGATTTTTCCTATCCCCAGTGGGTGTAGGCGAGCAACAATCTCATTGGTAGAGGGGCCCTAACCGATCGTTTTTACAGACCTTGCTTGTTCCGCTTTCCCCTACTGGCTCTCTTTCTGTCGAGCCCAACCAGCAGCCGCAAAGCGGCGCATGGTGCAGGCAGTCTCCTTTATCTTTTCTGGTAATAACATTCTGCCAATAATCATAGTGGCAGTTAGCCAATTTGCCGAGCAATCATCACACAAGCATTCAACACGGATGACGAAATCGCGGCAACTAACGACTCGTACGGGAAGTGACAAACCAGCATCTCATCAATTACGACCCCAGCGTTGATTATGAAAGCTGTTAATTACAGTGCACAGACGGTCCCTGGGCAGCCATGAGCTATAAATACAACACTCCTTGTGCCACCATTGCCTTATCTGCGGCTGTCCCCGATGATCGGTCCGATTGATTATCCGCAACGTCAGGCCAATAAGTTTCTTGTGTCAGTGATTGCATCTTCGTCTTCTGAACTGCTTCCTGGAACTCGCTTGTCCGCCTCTATCAACAGTTATATCTATTGCTCAACTTTACCCTTGTGTGCGTACTTCAACGTGTTTGGCCGCCACATAGCACTATAAATTAATTTCTGGACAGGCGGTTAACTTTCGGCGTGATCAGATGTTGCGTACACGAATCATTACAATGCAGTCTGTCCCGCCAATTCTTCAAGAACAGTTGGCAAACTTTGATTTGAGAACAGTTTCCATTAACGAAGTGAGGACGTCGAGAAAGCATCATTATTACCTCGGACGTGCGTTTTTTTAAACATACATTAGCCCAAAGGAAGAACGAACAGTTCAACAGCCTTGTTTCCGTCGACAGTGTCAAAGCACTATAATTGTTAATTACAAATGAAAGGCTTACTACCTAACAGACAAACTGAGATGGTACTGAGAGGGGTCAAGGCAGTTTATGTGGGAGCAGCGCGCACGATCAGGTTTTTACCTATGCACGTGCCAGGCTTCATTCAGCGACGATAGTATTCTCTCCCGACGGAGACAGCCACTGATGCCATGATGAGATGAGTCATTGAAGCAGGGTTCTGAAAATTTGTTTTGGCGGAGTTGCCTCATTAGTTAACAAAGTTCAAAGCCGCGAGCGTTAAGGTATCGTGATAGATTTTAAGCGGGTTAAGTTGTGTATCGGAAAGGTTGAAAGTTGAGCCCACTTTGGATCGAAATCAGTCGCTCGTACGCCTCCGATTTCCTAAGAAGACGAAATCGAGAACCGTGGTTATTGTGACGTGCAGTACACTCAGCCGCGCGCCTCATAGGGGCCCCAAGGTCACACAAATGATACGTGCCGTCACAAACTTCAACACCCACCGCGTGTTTCAAGAAGTAAGCGCAAGACGGCAACTGACTTTCGCGGCGTCTGCCGCACACACTCATCCCTCAGCCACCTAGGCCCACGTCATGGCTGGTTTCGCGGGATGGATCAGGTTTTCACAGGAACCGGGCGACACGGGTCTGATTTAAGCGAAGATGCCGTTCGGAAGAAGCCATTTTTGAAAGGCTCCTGGGAGGACCGAGTTATCCAGCGAGTTAACATGCTTCAGACGACGATTTTTAGCGTTTTATGCGTGCCTCGAGCTAAAAACCTTGAGCGGGGTCGGTTAGTTGTAGGACTAAGGAAGGGGCGGCACGAATCCGATGCCGAAGTCAATCCAATCTTCCTCTCTGTCCTAAGGGAACCGAGTTATCCGTTGAATTGACCATTTTCAAACTATCTTTGCTGCTGTTTTGTTTGTGCCTCGAGCTAACTATCTACAGCATTGTTTGTAATTCACTAGATTAGTAAGTTCACAAAAATCTCGATGCACGTGGAAGCAGACCAAATGTATCTAAAAAATCTGCCAGATCAAATGATCTACGTTTAACGCAGTTTGGGCAAAATATATACTTGAACAACTATTGCTTTAGTTAGAAATACCAATTTTCTTAATAAAATCGGGAAAACCGAAAATGCGAAAAGTTCTACCGAATAAAAGAATAAATGATGTAGGTGCAAAATCACGTCTTTAAAAATAACTCAGTATATAAACTAACAGAAGTGAAAAAGGTCACAGATATTCCAATTACATAATTTTCATTCGGGAAATTCATTAAAAGAAAATTTTGGTAGTTAACTGAATGCTGACAGTTTCAAATGAATTTATTGTATGACTTTCAGTTTCCTATCACTTAATGCAAGATTGACTGCGCAAATAAGACTTCATCTACTCTCGTTGAGAAGGAATCACAGGACCACCTGACTTTATATGCCCACATGTTCACAAATCATCAGCGACTACTGGCTGTGAAAAGGTTTGTAAAATGTCCTCGAAATAATAATATTTTGTGGGTTTCGAAATATTCTTGAGCTGTCAATAAATGTAGTACGGTTTTCAATGTTTTGAAACCGTGGCCTTAACATATGGGTCCATTTTTGTGTTCTATATAATTTTCAGCATAGAATATTTCTTGAAAACATCCCTCGAGTTAGTGAAATTTTCTGCAAATGGCGATCTTGGCGACGTTCGAAGACTTAGCTACCGCGGGACGACTCGTCCCCAAAACACGCAAACATCGGAAGCGAAAGTGAGTGTCAGATGTATAGGGGGTATGCCTATTCATTAAATATTAATCGAAATGCTGAGATGCGTTTTCGACTCGAAAAAATTACTTAAGCAGAGTTGTAGCATTATTTATTCTGCAGTATACTCACAGAATATTTCGCCAACTCCTGGATGCCAACTATAAAATGAACTCCTCTTCAGGCGCTGGGAAAAACTAGTCCCTATTAAATGATTACTTAAGCAGTACGGATTTTGTCCGTTTATTATCGACGCCCTTATCAATTCAAATGCATATCATAGACAACGTGCGTAAAATGTTTTTTTTCTATACCCGTATGGTAAAAAACGTTTTCTTTAAATTCCATACTTGCAAGTGAGGTACATATTGGTTTTAAGGGAATTTTCTAAGTCCCGACCAATTTTGAACCATATCTGCCGTTAAACTTGCATTCAGGGTGTCCAAACTAAAAGCTGTATATTTTCCTTTTACGGAAAGTCGTACACTTCTGTGCAAAATTAAGGAGAAGCTTTATAATTTCCATAGAATTTAACAGTGAATTTTAGCCACATTTTAAAAATTACTGGCAATATTAGTAACTCGGAGACATGGTGTTTTATGAACGATCACTTCATGGTCTAAAAACCTCATTAATAAAAACTTTTTAAATCAAGTTATGCCTTTTCTTCATGCATGATATTTGAAGAAGACATGCGTTTCTATCAAGCAAGCTAGAGAATGAATAATATATGTATGTTTTCGATGAAATATATTCGAATTCATATAAGCATTTAAAATTAGCGGGAACAATTCATGTCAAATAAATTGCTTTTTTGCAGATTGCAGTTTTTGCTGACGGCGAAATGTGGTTCATTCAAAAGCCAGGATCCTCGAGTAACTGCATTATCTGAGGATTACGTTGCACGGTGATGAGCATTCCAATCATACTTAGGCAATCTTTTTGTGCCGAAACAAATTTCAAAATGTTAGCTTACATTTCATTAGCTAACACATCTACGGACCGACGACAAGAACTTCATCTTTTAACGAATTGTCTCTTCGAAGCCTGCCTTCATTCCAAAAACCTCTGTAAATGTCAAAATACGTTTCCCTTTTCCAAGGGGTTTACGGAAAAATTTGGATCATTCGGTCAGATTTTGTTTTATTGTAAACGGCTAAAAGTATTCCACTTCAAAAGCCTAAATGTACTGTTCTCCTTATATAAAGACTGTTTTATCTTTGCTTGATTAGAGATTTTGTTTTACGACTTGGAAAAAGGGAACCGAATAGCCGTGTAAGTGCAAAAGTATTATTGGTCGGGTGGTGCAGAAAACGTATCTTAGCCGCAACCCAAAACGTTAGACAGATGTTTGATGATAAGAAGCCTAGCGCTTAGCTATTGGGTATTTACGAATTATAGAAAAAATAAGCGTCAGCTAAACCATCGAAATACACGTAGGCTTTTTCACTGCCTTTTTGAAGAACACAACTTCACTCACTATTTAGGGAATATTTAAACGCAATGAAACTCTTGATTTCTTAACAATTACTGGCCTAATTATATCTGCTTCATTTGACCCAGGAAAAAATTCGATATTTGTTTTGACAGTCCCGCAAGCTTTAGTAACTCGTTTCTTGAAAAAAGCATGCAATAGTGCCCAAACGTGATCTTATGCGGTCACTAACACAGACACATTCAAAAGCACGAGATAAGGTTGATTTCCGTTATATTTGTAAAGCGTTAGGTAAATTAATCAAACACAATGCTTGGTCTCCATAGGTCTACATATCCGTAAACACGTTTTACGAGCAATGCTAAAGAATTTATAGTGTCCTTATTTGGAGATATATTATTCAGCCACCCCTTGTTTCGCTTATTTTATCCGAAAAAAACGAAGCGTCATTAAGACGGCAGACGGTAAGAGTTACATAACACGTGTTTCTAATAGCAAACCCACTTATGCGCTTAAAGCCTGCAAAACAGTCCTACTACTAATTAAATTGTGGAAAATGTAAGCAGAGTAAACATACTGAGTCGCAATTCTGAACTAGGTTTTCAAATCAAAATTGTCACTTAAGTAACGTTGTAGAATCATTTGCCGTGCAATATTATCCCAACATATTTCAGTTACTTTGAAATGCCGACTTTTGAAAGAACGTCTTTCCTATTGCCTGTAGAAACAAAAGTCTATAAAAAGATTTAACTTAACTAGCATGCATTTTTCCACTGCATTTCGATGCTTCCGAATACTGAAATATATTTAATAGGATACATGCACAAAACTATTCTTTCCCTTTCTCTTTCGGTTAGAAAGTACGTTATCTTAAAATTTTGGACTTGAAAAAAGTGTGACTGTTAATTTTAAAAAATTATAGTTGTGGGATTTTTTAAGACCCTAAGATGCCTGCCCGAAAAACATCCTTTCTCTATATTTACCAATGCTGGTTGTGAAGTTTCCGGTATGCCTCAGATCCACTGCCATATTTTATGAAACCCATAAGGTCTAATCTTAACAGAGTATAGAAATAAATGACATTCCATATACAGCAAATATGAAGCTTGTAGTTTGGAAACCCTTAATGAAAGTGTAATGGCAGGTGGGGTTCAAAATTATTCGGGAATTGAAAAAGGTCTTTAAACCCGAATAATACCTTTTCTTCAAGTATAAAATTCAAAATATATGTAATTTCCTACCGAAGGATGGCTATTTGCATGCATGTTTTTATAGAAAAAATATTTAAATTTATAAAAGTCTCAAAAATCAATGAGAAAATTAATGCTTTTACAGATTGTAGTTTATGGAGACGGAAGAAGAGAATTTTGTTTGAAAGCCTGCGTCCCAAAGTAACTGAAATTCGTTAGCATTATGTTGCAAGCTTAGTAATATTTAATCCTTACGTAAGTAATATTTTCGAGCTATTGTAGAATTTTGGCCAACATCTCATAAGTTAGAACACCTACTGTTGTTATTGCGACATAATTCGTTTTATAAAACGGCATTTGTAAATACCCCGGTATCTTCAAAGTACATTCTAAATGGTGCTTTCGCACACCGAGTGCATTAGGATATATAAAGATTCCCACACAATTTACATTAAGAGGAAATTGAGAGCTGTTTTGTTGAACACTAGCAAGCGTCAAGTGCCTTTGCTGAGGCTGAATGTGCAGGCCTTTATTATCCCTCTCATTATCACCAACACTTATTCTTTGTAAATCCTATTAATGTCTTTCAGTGGTGTACGTAAGAAACCCTTCTCCTTTTTGCAATGATCAAACGAGTAAGTTGTCATTAAAAATGATTAGAATTGACCTTAGAGCTCTGGGCGATATTTTTTGAATAGTCGGCAAAATTGGCATCATGATAGTGAAATGGAAGTTGTAATATTTGCAGCTCGCAGCATGGCTACCGTATTTTCATGGTTTTTTTGAAAAAACACTTTGATAAATTTTTGGTTTTAAAATGAAGCATTATTTTCTGTAAAGGAATAAAAATATACGAAAAATAAAATAATGTGCGTCTCTTCAACTTGTTAAAAGGAGCATATAAGGTCTACATACATATTTGGTCACTCACTTTGTCAGTCTTTCCGATTTTTTTAAAAAGTCTCATTTGTATGTTGTATGGATGGAGTGCATTGCGAAATGTGGATTCTACCTTAATGATTCTCCTATAATATTTCTCAATAAAAGCTTATTTCATCTCAAAGAAGGAGGGCTCATTAAATTAGTTAGAGTAATTCAAAGTTGGTTTATGGAAAATTGTTCGACGAATTCACTACATTGGTTTGCGTCCTGACGCCTAAAAATCAAGAAAGCATTACAAAACCTTGCGAAATATGTTATATCCTGGTTGTCAAACAAATTTCCTATTTGGTAAATAAGTAACATTTAATCGCCTTTTATATTACAGTTTTCAATTCGAATTTGTTAATTGTCAATAAATAAGCTGGTCCTGAATTCTATGTTCATACGTTAGTCAACAAATGAACCTCTTCTGTTAGACTTACATACGTAATCGTTCGCTTAGGATATACAACCGAGCAACAGGTGGCTGCTTACCCCACCTCCTGATCAGATTTACCTGTCGTATTATTGTTCATAAGAGGGACTATACATAAGTACTCTTAAAGAAATACATATGTCGGGCGTACACGTTCGACAAAAGAAACTGTTCAGAGATATCGGGGAAACCGAGGGTTTGTGCTCTAACCGAAGCATAGTTAACCAAAATGCAGTCGAAGATTCCTGCTGAACGACGTGGCAAATTGAGGTTAACCTACTCTTTCGGCAGAAGTAGGTAAGTCACGGCGTATCGAACCGACAAGGAAAACCAATGCAAATAAATTGGAGTAACAAGGGCAACGAGGTAAGACAAAGGGACTACGAGGCGATTTTTGACGTTCAAAAAGTTTCACGGTGTAAAAAATTTTCTTGCGAAATTAACATCTATCCGTAACTGCAAAATACATGAAAGCGCATCAAAATTATACTTTGATTGTCGTAAGAACCCATTGGTTCTACTAAAGCGTCCAAATATCTGAAGCAGAGGATTTCGAATTAGGATACCAGCGTGTTCTTTTACGACAAATCAATAAGTTAAATGTAGATGGTTTTGACTCCATTGGTGGGAGTAGAACAAATAAGCAATCGGTCTGCTGAATCTTCCGAGGTTTATTCATGTTGCCGTGCACAACATATTTAGTCAACTCTGAGTTTCAAGGTTTTTGTTCAAATAAAATAAAATTTTGGTCATAGTTCGGGATCAAATTCATGAATCAGAGAAAATGACCTAGGCATTGCCAGTTTGAGCATCTCAGCTAGGGTGCACGGGCCTACGTGGGAAAATCCATTTGGTCACGCAAATGCAGTTTGGAGTGCGTTTTGAAACAAATACGAACATTTTGCTGCCGATATCAGCATTTGTACGACCACCGGGACAATTTCTGGTAGACATAGGTTTGCATTCACATGCCTTACTTGTAAAAAAAGTCTTTTTTATCAAAGGGTGTCATAGGCTCACCAGAAAGCACTCAAAAGGGAAAATTTTGATCATTGCTTGAATTCAAATCCTACAGTTACCGCACATTTAGAACTGCACCACCATCCTTTTTTCCTTTTGACACATGTTCAAGTAATTGGCCATCCACATAACCAAAGATGGTTTTGGCTTCAAAATATTCCAAGACCGGCAGTTCTACGTTTTTTGGGTACCGCTATGAAAAAGTGCTCTGTTTTTCTCTTATAAAAGCAACAAAATCGAATCATAACGGGTGGTAATAAGTTGCGAATGTCATTAGCCTACCTACGTTCCAACCTCATTTGACCACCTCAAAAGCCCCCTTCATTTAAGTGGAGCATTTTGGGTAGTTTATTATTATTTCTATTATTATTATTATAATTAAAAATGACTATCAAATGGCCGCTCATATGATCGCAGAGATTCAAGGAAGTAGTTTGCCTTGTCAAAGCAGTGTTTTCATCTTAATATTGTATAGACTTGCGACCAGCTAAAACTTAACGTTGGAAGACAACAGGTAAGTTCGCGCATATTTCCTGCTAATTACCGCTGACGAAACACTGCTAAATGCGTATTTGTAAGTTGGAATTATAGTAGATGTGTTAACTCATGAAATTTCAACCAAACATCTGAATTAGGGTTTTGTTTCGTAAAAGTTAGCTAAGTAGATGTTTACAGTTAATCACCATGCAGCATAATCACGTAATAAATCCGTTCCTTCAGACTTTCGAAAGATCTTCTATCAGGCAGTATGCAAAAGCCACACTGTAAAAAATGGTACCCTTAGCAGCTTAACTTTTTTTCATTTATGTTTTGTGCTCTAAAAAATGCCACTACGTTTCATGGAAACCTGTATGAAAGTATTCATTCGTTTGTTTTCTCGGTAAAAACCTATTTCTCCTTCAAATAGTATACGTGAAGGAGGGAAATTATTTGGTTTAAAAACTTCTCCAATTCCTGAATAGTTTCGAACCTGACCTACCGTTACCCTCGTATTTAGGGTTTTTAAACTAAATGCGTATATTTCCCGCGTGCGAAAAACCATAAATTTCTCTACGGTGTTAAAGAAGACGACACAGTGTTAATAAGATTTAGCATTGAAGTTGAGCTATATTGAAAACTTTACAAGCCACGGTAGTAAAGGCAGAAGCATGCTGTTGCACCCCGTCAAAAAGAGGTTTTTCGAACGCCGGCATCTCAATGTAATTCTGCTTAAATTATCTTTTTGAGTGCAAAAAACATTTAAAAACTTCAATTCACAGTTCATAATTTGGCACACCTACTGTACATGTACAGTCTTTTTCAGATTTCTGTACATATTTTATTACAAAACGTGAGTCTTCAATTATTAGGGAGTTCATGCTCAGTCTCTAACTCATCACGAGATGCTAGATGAACATATTAAACACACGGCCCCAAATTATTTGCTTCGGTAGTTTCTGATTTTCGCAAACTTCTTTTTTCTACAAGATTCAATTCGCTTTGAGGGAACACAAGAGTAAAAGAAGCTCCTGCGTGCGCCTTTTTCAGCAGGCCAAATCATCTAATGTTACTTCCAAATGAATTAATATGCATGCGCGCTCACGCATAAAAACCAGCTTCTTTTCGTCGCATTAGTTATTTATTTTGGCTAAACCCATGCTTGATTGCAAACTAGCGAAGTAATCCGACATGACTTTCAATGAATGAACAGTGGGTTTTGCATGTTGATTTCTTTGCTGATAATTATAAACTTTTGAATTAAAAACCGAAATAAGGGTTGACGGTTTCTTTGAAAGATCACTTGCGTATTTTCCGGAGAAGAGATGTCAACTGGTCCATTACGTGTCGGTTTATTGATGCATAAATTTAAATCGGGAAATTTCATTGGCTTTTTAAGGTTCGTTTGATAAACCGATAGATACTTTCGCCTTTGATTGTTAGCTGCACTTTGGCACATCCAAAATCATCTGTTTTGAGGTGTAGTTTTGCGTATGCGATGTGTAAGGAATATTAATAAATAACCAATTGATATTCTTTACGGCTCTCCTCATCTGTGCATGATGCCAATAACTTGAATGACGAGTGTTTGCATAAATTGTATCCTGTGTTCCGATATCATGGTGAGAATCAAAAAGTACTGTTGCTAGTTGTTTCGCATTATTTGTTCGTTACTGGGGTTTAATTTAAATTAATAAAAATACTCCCGACATTCATGCACCGGCGCAATCTGACATAATGAAGAATCCTATACGTCAAAAACCTAACTCCTACCTCCTCGTAATCAGTCTTTATAAGAATTCGTCGTTTAGTTTGCACACCGCTGCAGAATGACCACCATCAACTTGCTTTATTGTTAAATATTAGCGACGCCTTTCTGAAAAAAGTTTGTAGAAGCGTAAGTTGGCCGTTTTCGTTAAGTAAAAAGCTATCTTGCGACTGTGGAGCAGTAGATTCAGACTTTAAAACGAAAATCATATATTCTTTGACTTTTATAGACCACTATCGCATGAAGAACAAGAAAAGACTTAACAATGCCGGTGAGTGGCAATTAGAAAACCAAAATTTCATTTTTCATAAGTGAAAATTAACACTATTTTCTTCAATCCTTTACGCATCGGCACGCACGCACTAGGCTGCTTCAAAGCCCTCCACTTTTTTCAGAAACGAATTGCTCCATGCCACTTGTGGCAGGGAGTAATGGTTACGAGGTCTCAATTTTGAGTCCACTTCCTCGTTCGTTTTTACGTGGCCAAAACAAACTGAGTAGGTTTGTGGTCGTTTTGGTGGCCTACAACAGTGCATGCGCTTGACCATTCCGCCATCAAAAAGGGTCATATTCTCTGCAAATGTGGACCAGCCTACTGAAGAGACCTGTAAATAACGTCAACAAATGCCTGTCGCTTAATGGCCGCTCTAAAACATGGAAGAATTCGAGGCGGTAACGTATATGTTCTCTTGTACTTGAAAACTGAAAACAGTATTTTGGTCGTTGATAAGCTGAAAAACTTGTAAAGTTTCCGCAGCGCACTATGGTGGATTTTGGATAGGCCTATTTTTCAGCCATCGGAGGCGACAGTGCACAAGGCAATTTATAATGTTCTAGTAGTATGCTTTGTTCCCTTTATTTTCAGAGCCCACATTTATTGAATAAAGAGTAAATGTTTGCGGCCTTACTTTTACGCACACAAATGCGAACGTTTTATGTGGAACCTATGGCCATCTTTTTGAAATTTAGTTCTGATCTCGAGAATGTGTGAGAGGCATTTAGGAAGGCCGGGATAATACTTATCAAGATCTACTTACTTTATGAAGAGGCCGAAAGCGTTATTAATCCCACTAATTTGATGAGAACTAACTAGCTACCTGTTCATTCTCCGAGGCTCTTCTGCACAGTAAAGGTCGGTTTCTTTTCATACAATCCTCCTTGTTTTGACCGGGTGTTTTACCACTCATTTTCGAAATATAAACATATCCCTTATATTTCTGTCTTATATGTCTCGAAGCTATTAAAATAAGAGTGTGATGTATAGAGATATGCAATTGTCAAGGCCTGCACAAGACTTTGCAACAATTTTGCATGCGTTAGTTCATTGCATAAGGAACGCTAACTGCTGTCTACTTTGGAGTCACATGTTTCCGATCCTGCTTGTAGCGGTGGACTGCAGTTTGCGCGTTTGTGCTGTGATCGGTGTCCGGCAAGTATTTCGATAGACGATCTCCTGGCCAGACCCACTGACTTAGAGACATAATTAAATATTAGATGTCTTTTGGGTTGTCCTATGAAGATAAATCTGCAATCACATGAGAATTCATTAACGCACGCATTAATGAGAGAAGTCGCCAATCAATTTGAAAGCCGTGGGCTTCGGATTGGAAGAATAAGGAGGGACGCCTACACCTTCGTAGGCTTGTATCAATTTGCAAATCACTAATGTATTGGACATGTGTTAATAGATTTCCTCGGCAATTGCGCATATATTGTTTTCGAGCCATTTAAATAAACGCTGCCCTGACTGCAATTGTTTACGAACCTCCCTGCAATAAGTCCTAAACTGACCAATATTTTTACTTTTAAGCGCTATAAATAAGCAAATGCAACTACACACGTAAAATAAGGAAAGTGATAAATAATATCCTCACATATGCAAACAAACTGGCAAGACACCTGTTTCTGCTTAGCAGTCAGACAAATACACGGACTGCATATTTCGGCATCTTTAAATAAAAGACATTGGTTTGTAGGGTTCGGCAAGATGTAAGGTTCAGTTGTAGGTGTAAAGATTTCTGCGGCTGGTCTCCTCGGTAGACATCGTTTACCTGCTCCTAGTAGGTCATCAACAGACACATGGCGCTGAATTACGGTGGTATGGTTTACCGTAGGAAAACTTAAAGGTTCATATAAATTCGAAAAAAGAAATATGCGCGAAATATCATATTAGAAAAAAGTATTCGGCGTTCATATCCTATTAAAGATAATATTGTCGATTAAGAAATGCGATCTTCCCTACTTATTTTCGACACCGATACAGACAGGAAGTATATAAATCTACAGCAATATTAGGAATTCGCCAAAGTTCCACTACGTGATCCACTACTGATTATTAAAATGTTCCAATTCAGGGCGAAAAGCACAAGTGCATATGAATATTTAACTTAATATGTTGAATAAACGTATATCCTAAAACATTTCATGTTCCTTCTCAAAATTTAGAAACGTACTGCACATCAGTACAGAAAGCATGCAGTAAGATATCGTAAACAGAGTGCGTGTATAGGCGCTTAATGTCCGACAGCCTAAATTATGAATACATAACGTAAGTGGCGGGAATTATAGACATATATAATACTGGCAAAAAATTATTACCGACAATGACAAGAAAGACTGTAATGGGCATTTCTGGCTTCCGGGTCTGACTTCAAAAGGTCTTGTCCCGGAGACTTAAGTCTATGTCCTGCAATGAATACTTTCTGAAATTATTCGCTTGATTCTTCTCTGAAGTTCATATACTTGATATAGCATAGGGAAGGCTGGGAGACCCACCAGTGCAGCTGTGTCACACAGCGGAGAATGTCGGCGAAAAACCTGCCTGTGCTTTTAGTGAGGGCATATGTCGGGAGTTCGGTATAATACGCTTGCCATTTCTGGCCTATTAACTGTCTTCAGCCATTCATACCTAACCCCAAAGTGTAGAGCACCTGGGGCTTGATCTCGCGACCTGTTGCATAGAAGTCCAACGCCTCTAACCGCTGGGTCACGAGCCTGTTGTCCTGTCGGCTTTTATAGGAATGTACAGTGGTAGAAAGGCGTTCACCGATCATTCTTTCGGGATTCACTTGTTCCGTTGTGTCTAGGCTTCATCTCGAGCCCAACCAGCAGCAGTACAACTAGATCAAGCCCCAGATGTTCCACACTTCGGGCTGGAGTATGACTGGCTGACGATGTTCAAGAGCCAGAAACGATCATTCCGGTCCCCCTTGTCATGGTCGGTAATAACATTCTGCCTACATCATGTGCCGCTGTGTGACTGCTGGTTGGGCTTGAGAGAGAGAGCCTGCAAGTCATAGTGGAACGAGTGAGTCCCGTAAGACCGATCGGTGAGCGCCGCTTCACCATAAATAATACTCTAAATGTTCCTTTTGCTCAAGATTTACTGCCCAATCAGAAAAATAATAAAAACGAATGCAGAGTAAGCGTCGTTTAATAAGATGTGGATTTAGGCAAAAGTCGGCTTTCCGATATTCGTAATTCGGCAAAGAGTTCGTGCTGTGTTTGATCTACTCTCACTAAAGAAAATTATAAACATATCATATATACGTGATTCGACGAACACAGTCAAACGCACCATACATTGTAAACGCGACTTCACAGCAAACGCACCGGGCATCATCTCAAAAGAGTCGGATTAGCGAGCTTAAGAACAAAAGACGAGATGTGTTTTAAACTGAACTTGACAAACCTATTCAGCAAAGTAAGAACGCGCCAATTTCGCCCTTATGGAAGTGAGTAGTAATCTCGAAATCATGAAGGGAAAGTAGATAGACCGCAAAATCTGTCAGAAGAAATAAACCAGGCAGATGACTAGGTATCAGCCGGCCACATACTAGTTAACTGAGCTCATACAGCAGAATGCACGGTAAAGGGAAGATTCAGCTAAATTTCCTAAACCACTCTCTAACATGTAAGGTTACATTTCAAAATGCAGCTAGCAAAAGCATTATTTAATCATGTCCAATTTGTATTTATTCCTTTGAACGTTATTTGCGGTTTTGTGTTTAACTATAGTAGGCTAGTTACTTACAAGTGACTCCAGGCATATTTACTTACAAAATATGATAAGCAGCTTCCTGAATCGAAATTTACATATTCCGACCAATATGCATACGGAACATCAACACTCCTAAACGCTGAGGACTTTGAGAACAGCTTTTATGTTCCCGTGAAATGCAACTGATACAAATTAGTGTCTCAGCCTCAAGAAATATCTCGAAATTACTGCAGAAAAAAATTTTGTGAAGATCTTGTCAGCAATGCATTATGTGAGAGAAATTCGGACAGTGTGCGAAAATGTCCTAACACATAACCCGCAAAGCTGCTTTCCTGATGCTATCTGACCAGATTTCAGCGCGTGACATCTAAATAAAAACAAACCGTTGCCCAACTAACCATCACACATTTTGCTCTTTGCCTTGCACAAAGTTCTTATAGCTCACGTTTCTATGAAATATTACTAGGTTTTTAAAGACATCGAAAATCAGTGAGAAAAATTCAGGCTACGTATAAAGCCGTTTTTATGGGCGGGAATTTTCCATCCGGCCACAACGGGATTTGGTCTTAAGTCGGTATCCCGAGGTAATTGAATTATTACACTTATGCAGCACGACCACAAAATATGCAATCTCACTTGAGCAATCTATTCGAAAATAAAACGTATTTTCGATTTTCGATTAACATTTCACGAGTTGGCACACCTACCGCATGCATTTTCGATGTGTCCATGTTTTTTTCTTAAACGAGGATTGATAAAACGATGAAAGAACTCGTTGTCGGCATCCTAAAATAAAATAGCTGTTTTCTTTAGTACATGGTCTTGTTAAAAGACACTTATTTTACATGCTTTTTTAATACTTTTCCAATTTTGATGTAGGTCACGCGCATAAGGAACATTTAAATTATAGTGTATTTTTGTGCTTCCTGCCACTTACTTTAATTACTTATTTTCTACGTTTGTTGGACATGCGGTCGCAATTAGTATAAATAATACCTTGGGCTCTCTTTGTTCAATCTCGTACGGCAAATTGAGCATTTAATTCTGCCTTCATAGTGTGCGGAATTTTTTTCAAAATTAAAGTCAGTTTGGCAAAACAGAAGTTATAAATACAGTTTTGCAAACCACAGTCTCCTCTTCCACCAGTACCACATCTAAGACAAAATATGCTTTTCGTTGCAGAATTTTGAAGCACACTACTTGGAGTGGAATATGCTCTTTAATATGATTGGGACGTCGACTGTCTGGTCGGTGTTTTGTTAGTTTACAAATATCCTTAAAGTTTTACTTTTTACCCAACATATCCAAGCTTGGAAACCCTGGACCGCTAAAGACCTTAACATACTCGAAAAAGTCCAAATTCGAGCAACAAAACTTGTGACCGAACAGTGGTTACTACCCTACGAGACACGATTAGGTAATCTTGATCTCTTCCGTTTAAGTTACAGACAGCTACATGGAGACCTGATACAAACTTTCCGCATCGTGCGCAATCAGGGCTGCTGCTTTGCAGCCGGAGGCTTCTTCGAATTGGCGACTACGACCAAACTGAGTGGCCATTCACTCAAACCACGTGTGACTGGTGCCCATTTAGACACACGAAAATTCTTCTCCCACAGAGCGATCGCAACTTGGAATGCTTTGCCTTAGGATTTTGTTATGTTGGGATCCGTAGACACTTTTGAACGGCGGCAAGATCAACATTGGACCGCGCACCACAATAATACCGGACTACAACCGTCTTAATGGCCATCGTTGACAATTCAGCGTCGTGACGATGCTACTATCCACATTTAAGTAAAATATGTCCATGTAATTTAGTAGTTTTGAACCACGTGTACACCGCTGCTTGCATTCACCATGATGCCCGCAGACTAAAAAAATTTTACTTCTTTTCCTATATCTTAGGTGTGCTTCAACTTTCCGATGCATTTAATCAACACACCTAGTTTATGTGTCTTTAATTGTTCTTGACGCATGAAATTTGTTATTCTCCTTTTATTTCTTTCGTTACTTCCTTTTCATTTTCTCCATATAGTTCCTTTGCATGTAACCAATAAAGATTTCCAAGTTACACACCTACTTTCCCTGAGATACACTGATACTGATACCCTGCTTAACTGTATCGCCGTAATGCAAAACCGCTCGTCGGGCAATGACCTACGAAAAACCTGAATTCTGCTGAAATTACTGGCTGCAAAATCATTTACGTTGAGCAGCCTCTGTAGAGAAATCTCTTAGTAGTAAAATATGCCGGGCTCAGGAGTCCGTAATATGCTTTGACTATTGAGCCTTTTTCACAAACTTTACTGCAGGAATCAAATGGAAACCCGGACAGGTGTTTTTGACAATGCTACTCATTTTATAAAATACTACTTGATTGATTTTCGCCCAGTTTTTTTCTACTTATCTACATTTGAATTGAGAATTTTGCTCAGATTCCCGTGTTTCGGGTTTTCATTTTGGTCTGCATTTACTTTATCCACAAATGTTTCATAACTGTAAAATTAACTGAAAGAATGTTGGTTTAAATATCCAGGCAAGAGCGTACTTTCTTTCTCTCCCTAGTCCTGTATTCTGAATTTGGGGTTAAACATATTGAGTGACAAGAGATTTCTGGTTCGACTCCCGATTCATGTAAAGTACTGATTGGTTGTGCCTTAATAGTGACGGCTGACCGAACAGATACGATCGTTAGGAAAGGAGGTTTCTAGACATCCGCCGTCTTCAGCTAACTTAGAATATACGGGCTTCATTTGTCCTGATCACCAGAACACTTTATAGGAAACAACATATTTAGAAACAAAGAGGGTGTTGAAACTACTCTACAGACATTTTTATAAAGAGGTAGATTTGTTTGAACGTAGCATCAAACGGTTATCATTTTATGAGGCTACTGTCAGTACAAACAACGATGACTACATTCCCAATTAAAACTATTTTGCTAAACGTTATTAACATTCCTTTTGTTTCACGTTCCGGTAAAACGGAATTACTTTCCGAACATCCCAATGTAAGCTCTACGCAGAAATTCTTCGTTTTCGAATAAAATCAATTATTTTAAATGGTAAGTTCAACTTTAAACATGTTATTATGCGTTTTGTGGTCTTCCCTTGATGAAAGCGTTTAAAAAATCACCCTAATAAGTCTTAGATAGAGAACATATTCCCATGTGATTGTTGGTATTCAATCGGGATCGCCTGTTTTATGTATGTTAATAAAAAAATTATTTTCTAGCATATTTTTATCATTTATTAACAGCATCCTAAAACTTTTATTGGCAAACGTCTACTGTATGCCCTGAATTGCTAGTTTTGTGATACAGTAGGTGGGCTAACTCATAAAATAAGAACCGAAATTCCGAAGTGCGTTTTCATTTCGAAAAGATTATTTAAGGTTATAAAACGAATCATCATGCAGCATAATTCTATAATCATTCAGGCAGCGTAATCCTGTAATAATTCGGTTACCTCAGGATGCTGGATTTTAACGGAAGTTTTTTTCCGGCTGCATAAAAAACATGCTCTATAAGAAAGACTACTTAAGTATCATGCATTTTTTCTCATTGATTTTCGATGTCCTCAAACATCCAATTATATTTAGTGGAAATCATGCATTAAAAAATTCACTATTCTGCTTATTCAGTGGAAACTGATGTCTTCTTTTAATTTTATGCTAGAAAAAATGATATAATTCCGTTTTCAAAAACGTCTTCAATTCCCGAATAATTCTGAACCCGACCTGCCTCTACACTTGCATTCAGGGTTTTCAAACTACAGACCGTATATATTTCACGTACGGAAGACCGTACATTTGCCAACGGTATGGGGTTCATAAAAATTAGCCGTGGATTTAAACCATATTGTTAACTTTACAAGCCACAATGATAAACTCAGAGACACGGAGTTTTATGAACCTGCACTTCAGATTTAAAAATCTCACAACTAGAAACCCTTTTTAAAACCAATAATATACCCTTACTTCAAATATAAAATTGGAAGAAGACATCAGTTTCCACTGAATAAGCAGAATAATGAATATTTTATGCATGCTTTCTATTAAATATAATTGACTGTTCGAGGACATCGAAAATCAATGAGAAAAAATGCATGATAATTAAGTAGTGTTTTTTACAGAGCATGTTTTTGTATGCAGTCGGAAAAACCTTCCTTCAAAATCCAACATCCTGAGGTAACTGAATTATTACTGGATTACGCTGCATAATGATTAGTTTTTCAACCTTCTTCAATTAATCTTTTCGAAACGAAAACGCACTTCGGAATTCCAGTTGACATTTCATGAGTTAGCCCACCTACTGTAGGTCAGAAGTAGCTCGCGTGAAGTGTGGTCTGACAGGTTAATGATTAGTAGGTTGGTGATCATGTGGGGTGCACAAAGCCAAAAATGACAGTGAAGGCGATCGTCATCCCGTCAGCTGTTTAAAAAACGTATCTCGCTCATAATAAAATGAAAATAATGATAGAACTTGGTTGATCACGTGCCGCAGTGAAGATGAGTCTGCCGAAATCGCATTCGTTACCGAGGTTAGTAGACCCGCATTCTGCGACATGTAGTTCAGTTCTGGAGTACTTTGACTTTGAGCTGTTGCCAGTTTTGGGAAAATTTCTCAGGGTGGCCCGACATGCATAACCATGAAAATGTGCGTGTGGGTGTGTTAATGTGTTATAAAAATTAAATGGTCAGATATGGTTATATAGCCCCACCTGAAGTACATAAACCCCAGCCACCTCTAGTTTTGGGACCGGCCGTAATAGGAGTTTTTGCAAGTGGGGCCGTGGAACCCACGGTCGACGAGGTCAAGTAATTTTATGCACTAGAAAAGCTATTGGGAATGCGCGGTAGTACGTTGAGTGGTTGAGAAATAGTTGCCCTAACACCTAACCCTGACCCCAAAAGTACTGTGCCCATCAGGTGGGGTCACATAACCACCTCTTGCAAGTGAAATTTATCGTAACCTAAGTTGGCCCCTGACCACATCAGGAAGCAGACGAATTGGCAACTGCCAAGATTCCTCCTCGCTTAGCCAACACGATGTCAATTTGTGACCTGTCTAAATTGCATTGTCAGACGTGTTGTAGATTTAGTAAGATTTTGCATATCACAATTAAACCACAAGTCAGCTATTCTTGACACCGGTTTCCTAGCTTTCCTTGGCTATGTTCTGTTGTTCGCTGCACTTAAATTCCATGCACTGTCGAACCTTTTCAATGCATCCTACACTTTCGTAGTAAAATCGACCTGTTTGTTGCGCAAGTCTGATACTCAGTCGATAGATCAGTCAACCACATCGATTTCACCCCTTAGTGTTTTAATTCGGGTGTTTGCGGTCTGCTTGTCGTTTGCTCAGTTTACAGAGTGCAAAGAAACTCCCCGAAGATGCTGGCGGTCAGGCGCAGTTACGTTGAAACTTAAGGCTGCAGGCGTACAACGGTTTGAAAAAAGACGGTTTACAGGAAAACCGATATTTGAAGTGCAAATTCAAAGACTAAATAAACTCACTTTTTAAATCCTTCTCTTAAGGGCAGCGCATCCAAATTTGTCAAATAAAATAGCAGTCGGTGGACTGTAAGATGTTGAAAAGCGACTTTAACACAAACACCAGTTTGGCCTCAGAGTATTTACTATTTGCCACGAAAAAGACAAATGATGGGAGTCCGATATGTGTCTTTTTTAATACAAGTCATATTCATGTCCGAAAACTGCAATAGGTGGGCGAGAGGGGAAGATATAGCAGCATTGTATTAACAACTTCAGAAGCGAAAAGAATCTTTTTGATTTATTGTCTGTCTGGTGTAGGCCGTTATACAGAACCCGGCCACATAGTAGGTAAACGACGTAGAAATAACCAATCGCAAAAAGGCCGATTTTGCTTTATGGGCAGAGGCCCTATTTGGGAAAATTTAAGTTTCCCTTCTCGGAATTACAGCAGCCGTTTAGATTGCAGGTGCTCCTACAGCGCCCGGCAGCTTCTTTTAGAGTTCAATAACTTCAGGTAACGACAAGCAGAGGCACGCTTCATGTTCGGGAATACATGAACACTAGTTTGGCCTGAGAGTATTTACTGTTTGCCACGAAAAGGACAAAAGATGGGAGTCCGATATGTGTCTTTTTCAAAACACGTCACATTTATGTCCGAAAAATGCTAAAGGTGGGTGAGAGGGACAGAAGTAGCAGCATTGTTTTAACTACTCGAGAAGTGAAAAAAATATTTTTGATTTATTGTCCATCGAGTGTATGCAGAAAGAGCTCGTACGCTGTTATACAGAACCCGGCTACTTAGTAGGCAAACGACGTAGAGATAGCCGATCGAAAAAGGCCGATTTTGCTTTATGAGCAGAGGGACTAGTTGGGAAATTTTAAGTTACCCTTCGCGGGATACCAGCGGCCGTTTAGATTGTAGGTGGTACTACAACGCCCGGCAACTCCTTTTGGAGTTCAATTACTTCAAGAAACGACAAGCAGAGGCACACTTCATGTTCGGGAATAAAAAGAAGACATTTTGGAAAAGTGCTTTCCACAAATGGTTCATGCTTACTTCTTCATCTAAAGGTGAAATCACGCCGCTTATCTAAATCACTGGCTATAGAAGTGTCTAGCCTTCAACCACTGGTGAGGATCGGTCATGATACAGTTAACTTCAGTTTATTTGAAGGAAAGTAGGTGTGTGCCTTTGAAATACCTATTTGTTTCACGCAGAGGAATGATATTGAAAATGTTGAAGGAGACGAATTGGCAACTGTCAAGATTCCTCCTCGCTTAGCCAACACGATGTCAATTTGTGACCTGTCTAAATTGCATTGTCAGACGTGTTGTAGATTTAGTAAAATTTTGAATATCACAATTAAACCACAAGTCAGCTATTTTTGACACCGGCTTCCTAGCTTTCCTTGGCTATGATCTGTTGTTCGCTGCACTGAATTTCCATGCACTTTTGAACTTTTTCAATGCATCCACCGCGAACATGCTGGCCGTCAAGACGCAGTTACATTGGCACTGAAGCCTGCAGTTGTACAAAGGTTTGAATAAGAACGGTTTCCTGGAGAACCGATATTTTCAAAGAAGTGTACATTCAAAGTCAGGTTCTGTAGTTTGTAAAGTATAGCTTACACTTTCCTTTAAGGGTGCGAATACAAATTAGTCACATAAAATGACAGTCGGTGGACTGTGAGACGTTGGACAGCGACTTTCAACACAAACACCAGTTTTGCCTCAGAGTATTTACCATTTGCCACGAAAAAGACAAAAGATTGCAGTTCGATATGTGTCTTTTTTAAAACAAGCCACATTTATGTCCGAAAACTGCAATAGGTGGGCGAGAGGGAAAGAAATAGCAGCATTGTTTTAACAACTCGAGAAGCGAAAAGAATCTTTTTGATTTATTGTCTGTCGAGTGTATACAGAAAACGCTCGTAGGCCGTAATACAGAATCCGGCTACTATGTAGACAAACGCCGTAGAAATAGCCAATCGCAAAAAGGCCGATTTTTGTTTATGGGCAAAGGGCCTATTTGGGAAATTTTAAGTTTTCCTTCTCGAGATTACAGCAGCCGTTTAGATTGCAGGTGGTCATACAACGCCCGGCAACTTCTTTTTGAGTTCAATTACTTCAAGTAACGACAAGCAGAGGCACACTTCATGTTCGCCACAAATGGTTCATGATTACTTCCTCATCTAAAGGAGAAAGCACGCCGCCTATCGACATCACTGGCTATATGAGCGTCTAGCCTTCAACCACTGGTGAGGATCGGTCATGATAAAGTTCACTTCAGTTTATTTGAAGGAAAGTAAGTGTGTGCCTCTGAAATACCTATTTGTTACACACAGAGAAAGGATATGGAAAATGTGGAAGGGAAGTAACATGAAAGAAATACAAGGAACATATCAAAAACTGTGCTCATTAGCACAATATTTCATAAGTTAACAGTATTTGAAGGCAAATGAACTCGGCTTGTTGACAAAATACAGTAAAAAGTTGAAGCCCACCTATGCTGCAGGGAAAGTAATTGGACTTTTAATCTGCAGTCATTTTGGTGAATGCAAACAATCTTGTGCGCTGTGGATCAAGAGTTAATGAATTATGTAGACGGATGTTACTTTTTATTGATAGTGTCGACATTATATCATTAAATCGTTAACGTTAGCTATTAACACGGCTGCGGTCGGGTGGCATTGTGGTACACACTCCAATGTTGACCCTGCCTCCGTCTACAAGTTTCTACGGATCCCAACATAGCAACATGCCCGGGCAAAGCACTCCAAGCTGTAACCACTCTGTTAAAGCACTTTCGTGTGTAAAGCCGGGTAACAGTCATACGTAGTATGAGTGGAGGGTCCCTCAGGTTAGTTGTAGTCGGCAACTCAAAGAAAACCCCTGATACGAGGCAGCAGCTCTGACTGTGCATGATGCGGAAAGCTTGTATCAGGTCCCCTCCTAGCTGTCTGTAACTCAAAGGAAAGAGGTCAAGATTAGCTAATCGTGTTTTTTAAGTTAGTGAACACCGTTGGCTCACAAGTTTCGTTGCTGGACGTTGGACTTTTCCGTGTTTGTTGACGTCATTTAGTGGTTCAGAGTGTCCATGTTTGGATATCAAACTCCATTTGCGGCCGCACAATAGTTTGAAAGATATTGGCGAAGCAGTCTTCATCGTAGATTACAAAAGGGACTAGTTTTACTGTTTAAGCTTTTATGTAGTCGTACATTTAAACCGCCAGTACTTTAAAACATCTTGTCCACCCCCGACGTAACAATCAACCTGGGGTCTTTTTACATCTTCCCCTGGCACGTACCATTAAATATCGTCGGTTCATTTCTGCGAACACAATTGCTATTTGCGATAAATTAACTAGGATTGCGAAAATTCCGCAAAATTATTTTTTGTTTAAGAGAACTATTACTCCTTTTCTGCATTGAGAAAAACTACCACAAACTTTGGCAGCTGAATGCACCGATCGACTATACTGTAACGATGGCGTTCATGGTCTCTGATGCCCATGGTCGGTCTCACCAGGGGAAGTTTTTCAGCAAACAGCGACATTTGTACTTCGGTCCTTCTGTTTGGTCCAGTCCCAACCTAATAAAAAGAAATGGCGACTGGCGATATCGGTTGCAGTGATACCCGTCCTTTTCTTGACTGTCCTCATTTCATGGGCAGCAATTGTTTTTCTCCTGAAGCCTCCAAACTATACAAAACCATCATGCACTTTATTTATTTACCAGGATTTTCCACTGCTGGCCCGATTTGCGCTGAATCTTTCCCTGGCAAGGCCTGTAAACTGGCATTACATACAATTATTATTATTATTATTATTATTATTATTATTATTATAAGAAGCACAGTCCGATGAGGTATAAGATAGACATCAGCGTTTTGGCTATCTTGGTGCAGTGCAGCGAAGATTTGAGCGATCAAACGAAGTAATAAAGACCTAACCGAATTAAGAAACCTGCAAAATCTGTGGAGGTAGTGGAATAACGAGGAAGGTAAGATCATTCTTAGTTGAAATTAAGGCATAAATCAAAACAAAGCCTACCTACTCTTTAAACATCTAGACAGCCTTCGCAAAATGTAAAAAAATATCTAGGTTTTGTAGAAACCTATTGGTTTGCAGTTCAACCATGTTCGCTATATGTTTACCTAGGCAAGCTACCAGCCCCATAAGCGCTGAAAATATTTGATGGAGTGAAGACCTTAGGATAAGCATGCGGTAACACGTGGTTTTCTACGATCA
>CACRXP010000669.1:280113-331025 GCA_902702965.1 Spirometra erinaceieuropaei
TATTTGAGCAGTTAATGCGAAACTGTTGGATATAAGGTGTTGCCGACAGCGACAAGGGGGGGGCAGGGTTGGCTAGGCTTGCCTCATTAGCCGTCGTCAGCCAGCCATACTCAGCCTCAGATCTGGTCATTAAGCCACGGACTCGTCCTGTCAGTTGTGATTGGATATATTTTTACTGTTAGGGGGCGCTCACAAATCAGGTCGAAAGACGTGCTCATTCCGGGGTGATTTGGGACTCAAACTAGAACCCGCGCAAGCAGTAACAAAGCGATCAACAGTACATGTGAATAGGGTGTTATCGATAAAGATAATGCTGGCCGGGGATGACCGTTTCTGGCGTCGTCAGCCAGCCGTACAGTTGAACATTCTAGACTGACAGCTGAGGCGTTGGAGACCTGACATCAAGTGAGTTTGCATGAGAAAAAGGGTTCTGAAAGGTTAGACATTGTTCAAAAAATACTAAGCTCTTTGTGCGGTTGTTTTATTCCAAGGCTTCCTGTGCTCGCGTGGTCCAACTGTCGATTGTTCTCCGCCAAATGTGACGAAGTATACTCATTTGTCAAATTTGTGAGTGAACTGATCATCAGCGTAGTATGCAACAGTATTCATGGGATTCAGTTGCTTTTAAGCCGAATGTTTTGTTTATTGGCACATCCAACCGGCGCATAACTACAATCCTGATCCACTATAAGTCTGCATCGACTGCAGTGCGGATTCGTGGCAACCTCTTTATTCTTAATCGCATTGCTTGTGAACAAAATGGCCATCGCTTGAGCCGTCCCTTCTTCATCCTTTTTTTTTCCGGTTCATTTTTGTGACATCTTTTTTGTCGTCCCTACTTTCAAGGCAAGCTTGTTATATTAGTTACAGGGTATGAAAACTATCCCCGTAGGGACTGGAGTTATAGCCTCAACTCGTAACCAACTGAATTTATGATTTAAAGAAGAAGATGGGCTCACCGGAACAGGTTTATTTAGATGCTGACGTTCCGAAGAGCTGGGTCGGTTCTTCATTGTCAAAGCGTAAAATGCACTTAATCCGTCAAAAATCCCAAGTGGCGTGTCACGTTAGTCGGCCTCGTGCTGATCGATTTTTTCTCTCTCGCTGCCTCGGCCTCCCCGGGGCTAGTTGACGGACGTTTTGTCTGCGTGCTTTGTGAGTCACCACTCCGTCGGGGAATGTGATTGAACCAGGGTCGGATGGTCGGTCTGACGGTTCTATTTCTTCCTCACCGAGTAAACTCGCCGTCGAGCTGTCTCTGTAGGGCTTTCTTAAGTCCGGTGTGTTTGTTTGGTCCTGAGCTCAACGATTGTGATGACGTAGGGCTTTTTAAGCTGTAGGAAGGTGTAGATGCCTGTTGAAGGAGTGGGCATAGGAGAACCACGCCTCGACAGTTAGCCGTTCTGCTTTTGTGTTGCCCCGGCCTAAGATGGTAGCTCGCTGGAGACCGAAAGTATGCCCAGTTTCTCCAATATGTGTTGCTAATTGAGAGTTTGGGTCTATCCTCCGAGTAGTCGATTTGTGCTCTTGTAGGCTGTTTCGCCCGGTTTCACCCACATAGTTGCAGTCGCCTTCGTTGCAATTTATTTTGTAGATAACTGCTGAGGTTTCGGTGGGTGGCAAATAAGTCCTTAATTTGCATCAGACGGCGTCGAATTGTTGCCTGAGGTCGGTGGGCCATGCCTACTCTGGTAGGTTGTAACAATCGAGAGACTGCCTCAGAGATCCCGTTAACGTAAGGAATGACCCTCCAGGCTTCAGGTTTCTGATCATTTGGTCGTCGTCTGTGCGTCCAACGTCTGCTTCTCTCGATAAAATGTCTGGGATAACCATTGGCTTGCAAATAAGTTCTGAAGGTACATTCGTTTGGTTCCTTTATCTTCCGGCGCGCTGCGGTGTGTTCCGACTCTTTGGAATAGAGTGCGGACACAGCTGCGTTGGTGAGACGGAGGATGGTTGCTGTTGAAGTTTAGGATATGTCTCGTGTCGATGGATTTGCGGAATACTACGGTTTGCAGTTGTCTAATTGTACACCGGCGCACAAGCACGTCAAGGAAGGGCAGTTGGTTGTTTATTTCTGCCTCCATCGTAAATTGGATATCCGGGTCAACCGAGTTCTGTAGTTCCGTTAGGTGCTCAATGTCAGTTGTTTTGGCAACGACGAAGGTGTCATCGACATTGCGAGTCCAAAACTTTGGTTGATACTTCGTGAACACCAAGTGTTCTACCCGTTGTAGAACTACTTCTGCGATTAGGTCTGATATAGGGGAGCCCATAGGAGTGCCTTTTGTTTGTTCATACATCTGTCCACCGAAGGTGAAATAGGTCTTGAGGCAGTATCGCAGAAGCTCGAGCAGATGTTCAGACTTCAGGGGCATGTCCCCCTCCTCATAGCGCTCTGCCAGTAGTTGGTCCACAACGTCTATCGCTAGTTGCTGTGGAATGGAGGTGAAGAACCGAGCAAGCTTTTCGAAACGCCAACATCTAAATAAACCTGTTCCGGTGAGCCCATCTTCTTCAAATAATCAACCCGGATCTATCAACTTTGCCAATCTGAATTTGGGTAATTGGAAGATAGTCAGAGTACTGCACAAAGCTCTGGAGTCTGTCGCGGTTTGCCTTTGTTTGAAAATTTGTCTGAACAGGGGACACTTGACAGCCTTAACCACCAACATGTTCCTCTCCCCTAACCCCGTTAGCGGAAGCCGCCTGCCACGTCAGCCAACAGGGCGAGATTTGGTATGATCCGAACGATCGCACCGGGACGGCAGAAGATGAGGAAACGGTGGATATGGACGATGAAACCGATCTCGACGTCCCACAGGTGCCCGGACGTGTCGCTTTCGGTGTTGAATTGGAACCAGACACAGGCATTAGATTGGTTCGTCGTTCCGCCGTACATCTGCCCGCACGGCTACCCAAAGGTCCAACTTTCCGCGTGTACCACTGCCTAAGCAACACCCGCGACTGTCGACGCCTTCACCCACCCTGCTTCCTCGAATTACCGAAAGAGGTACCTGTCGGATTTTGTGCTTTTTTCGCGAATAAACTGACAGGTGGTGAGGCACTAAACTTCGGTTCGATTAAGTGTTTATGACCCATCCGGTAGACCCCAGTGGTGGACCAGTCTGACCCCAAAAAGTTATAACGCGGAGACTTAACTCCATCTCCAGTACTTAATAATTTCTGAAATTATTCGTTTGATATATATATATATATATATCTCACACCGTTTTGTTGGTTTCCCGAAACCAGCTAGCTTCGTATTTGTGCCAGGGGCCACAAACAGGCAACCACCTGTCAGACCGACCAAAGTTGGTCGTGATTGAGTGGAGTTTTGTTACTTAACATTGTGTTTGACCTACCCATTTCGGGACCGTTTGTTTTTGGCCGTGCGTGTTTGCCCTCTGATATATGCCTATTGTTCTGGAAGCTGGACGATATTCCGTTGTCTCCAGTCCTCTTATTGGCTGCAGTTTGAATTGTAATTTTTTTCCGTCTTAGGACTACGAAATGGTGCACCATGTGGTTTTCAGTTACCCTGAATTCGTGACCATTGACGAGCTTCCTGGTGAATCAGTCGATGATAGGGTAAGTGCACCTGTGCCTACGTAATTTTAAACGGCATTTCTATTCGCTCTTCCTATTACGCCGCCAGAAACTGCAGTGAGTTTGTCCTCCATTGCCCCGACAATCAGCTCCTTTAGTACAAATTAAATCATGTTTGGGCTGTTTGTCCTCACTTCCAATGCCTCTTATATCTGTATTTTAGATCGTATTGGCTAACAAGCTCTATGAGGCCGGCCTTGTCATTACCGACTCTTGTTTACCAGAATGTCCTTGGAACGATTCCGGTAGCGAGGACGATGAGAGCGAAGAAGAGGTGGATGAAGTGGAGACGGATGATGGTGATGATGATGGCGAGGAGGAGGACGAGGAAGCAACAGAGGATAATGCGTGATTGGGGCTGGAGGGTTTCCTCTCTTGCCACCATTTATGTTTTTTGTACAGAGCCCCGACAAATATCACGGATCCTACTCAAGTGGCTTTGCCTTTTCACAGAAAATTAACATCGGCCGTCAGGGTGCAGTTGTCAGTTGAGCTTGAGACCTTCGGGCGTTGAAAGACACGTTTTGCTCTGCTTTCTGTCAGGGCCCTGCCTCGGGTGCCAGTGGAAGTAGTGGTACTCCTTGCCATTTTTGTTCATTCCCGCGTTGTGGGCTTATGTTAACCCCCTTCCCCATGTGTACTATAACGTGTTCTTCCGATTCCTCTCCGCTAGTTCGCCGCAGCCCGTGTCCGGACGAATTTTTTTCAGTCCACCAATTGCGGACCCGTGGGCTGATAATACCAACTTCCTGTCTTCAGCATAACCTCGAGGACAGTTGGTATGCATTGTGCGCTGACAGCTGTCCGTTTAGCCGGTGAATGCAGTACTTACTTGTACTTGATACGGCTGCGATCATGCCTGATCTGGCCGGCCTCGATGATGTCCCGAACTGTACCTCTCCACGCGCGACGATCCGCGGCAGCAGATCTGGACAGCTCAACCCATTCCCTTAACCAACCACGGAGACCGAATACCGAAGGTCCAAGAACCACCTCCATGTCTTGACGAACTGTGTCGAGCCAGGTTTTTGAACTGAACCTCTCTTCGACGCCTCCAATGGGACAATGGTGCCGGATCGAGGGCAGTAACACTGAGCTCCTGAGGTGGACGACGAAGAACATGACCGAACCACTTCAATCTTCTTTCTTGGATGGCTTAAGTTACCCTTGCGATGTCGTAGCGAGCGCTAACTGTCTCATTTGAGACGAAGTCGGTGAACTTCACTCGAAAGATGGTCCTCAAGCAGTGATGGTTAAATACCTCCAGTTTTCACTCGTCGTCCACGCGCAAAGCCCAGCATTCACAACCGTAGAGAAGGACAGAGCGGACAGATGCATGGTACACGCGAATCTTAGTGGCGATGGAGAGGTCACGTCGGTTCCACAGACATTTCCGAAGGTTTGAGAAAACCCAGTGGGCAGCATCGATTCGGGAGACAGTGTCGTCCTTACTCTGTCCATTAGGCAGCAGCGTCGCCCCAAGATATTTAAAATTGTCTACTTCTTCAAGTTGTCGGCCATCAATCCCGAGGGGTGCCATCTCCCGGTCCGGGATGCAGCCTAAGAACACTGGTCTTCCCAGCGTTTATGGACAAACCGACCGATTTAGCGACCTCGTTCACCCATGGCACCATAGACGGCAGATCACCAAAACTTGAAGCAAGTTAGGCGATATCATGAGCATAGTCGAGAGCAGTCAGCCGATGTCCGGGTGCAAACTCAACGTCGTCACTCTCGCCTAGGGCCCTCCCGAGGATCCAGTCAATAGCGTAGTTGAACAGTATGGGTGACAGGATACGACCCCGTCGAACGCCAGACCGAATACCGAACGGTTGGGAAAGATTGTTGCGGATCAGGACCTGAGTGCAGTGCAACATTCAGGTTCCGCCGTTGTTCCTTCCCCCCTTCTAAGTGAGCTTGATCGCTTGGAAAAAGAAGACCCTGTTCAGTTTCAGATCGCGACTTTGGTGTGGAATCTGCGTCGCCGTACAACCTCAGTTGGGGTCTGTCGGTGTGAAAAGCTTGCTGTATCTATCTTGCTGTGTGATTACCTATTGCAACTCATCAAGTATGTGAGCCCAACAAACCCTGTGTAACGCGAGGGGCCACGGGTTGGATGCGCTGGACCCACACGGGGGCCACATCAACTTTTGTCAGGCGTTATCGGGGATTCGTGCCCATAACAAATGCCAACGTTCGGGGTACGATGGCAGGCTCGCGCCGTACCCGCTGTTGTTTAGAGTCCTTGTCAAGTGTTTGTTAAGAAGTAGAAGCGATCGCTAGTACAAGAGCTTTATTCGCCTGACGTTTCGAAATCTCACATTAACCCATCACCAGAGACGGTGACAGAAATGGGTGATTCGTGCGCAGGTAGTTGCGGTATTTATAGGGTGCAGTCGCTATGCTACTGCAACCCTGCGATAAATAACCGCTCACCCCTTCGTCGAGAATTGTTGTCCGCTAGTGTGCTAAATGCATGATGACCGGCGCGCAAGTTGTTAATTGCTGAAATCTCATAATCCGAGTCTGATGCTGGCGTGGGGATTGCTCGGCTATCTGGCTAACCGGCTTGTGCGCTCCCCAAATGGTCAATTACTTTGGCTAGATTAAGCCTCAGCACCGAACATTGAGTGGGGATGTCGTTGCACTTGTTGATAGACTGGGGTCCCGTGAACTATGAATCAAGCAACTCGCGGCTCACGCGATTACCCCTCCCGCAAGAATTTCGGCCTCATCGAACTTGGATGTGTGGCCAGGTCTCGCCGAATGGGCTGCGACCTGGGAGTCGGCGTCATTTCTCCCCAAGTGGTGCGAGAAGGCGACTAACGGCCTCGGAAGCGTTCTTGGTGTACGGGATCGCTCGCCAGAATTTGGGGTCGGTACGAATTTGTCGCTCGTCACGTTTGCGCACGCACCGGTTGACGAAGATGCGCGGGTAACCATTTTCTCTCAAAACTCTTCGAGGGTATTGGAATTCGGCAACTTTGTCTTCCGATTCAATGTCGTGCGTCTCAGCAGGCGTCCTTACGCAACTGTGTTTGTAGTTGATTGGGTGGTTGCTGTTGACGTTTGGTATTCGCGTCGTGTTTGTTATTAAACTGGGGGTGTGGCGATAAGCCTAAGTGCGGGCTTACTCTGTGCCTGCCACCGGCGGCCTCTCGCGCTTCCTGTCTTCTTGACTCCATCTTGACACCGGGTCCAGATGGCGGATAGAGTGCTGTGGATGCCACGCAAGTCCACCACCACTGTAAACTGAACCACGTGCAAGACACCGTCTCTGTTCTCACCCTGCTGAGGCACACGGTGGGCATCATCGAAATCGTCGGTCGAACTGGCGTAACGTAACTGCCCTTCTTCCGCCCCCTCATTCACGTGGCTGCAATAGTAACCGAACCTAGGAGCCTCTATTCGTCCAAGTTGTGAAATTGACCGTTTAACTGCTAGTGACGTACCATGTGCTGCTAGTTAAGACTTCTGGTTTGACTATCAGTCACTCCTCCGTAGATGTTCCACTAATGCAATTACATTACGCGCAGCCGCCTGTGATGTTTGAGAAAGCGTGTATCGGCTCCACTGGCCAGGACCGGCTAGCGTCTTCGAGGCCCAAGTAGTGGCGCAATTCGCAGGCGGGGCATTGGGAGCAAGGCAAGTGTGCAAGGAACACCTACATGGCTGAAAACTAGAAAGAGGGATTGTCTCTGGGTTGGATGAAGCGCGTCATGCCTCCGTGATGGTTCCTCGTGTGAGCCTCCTGGTCTTCGGCAGGAGTGTGCTAGGTCTTCTCCCTTAAGCGTTAACTCAGCTGAGTGATTTTGCATTGGGGGAGATATCTTTCGATGACGGCCCACGTGCGCACAATAGGCCCTGAAACCAGCGGGACTCCAGGTGTTACTATTGATACATCGGCTCCTTAGTCTCCCTTAAAACTAATTGTTGGCTTGGTGTTAATCTATCGTAGTAAAGCTTTATTGACTCAGTCCCTTATAATTTTTATGCCTGTTGGAAATGGGTTGCATAACTGATGAGCGAACACGGCGGCCACTGGGACCTTCCCGCGATCACACACGGTGGTTCAACTTAGAGGACAGTCTTTAGTTAAATCGCACATACATTTCCCACCAGGCTGTCATCTGTAACCGACAGGCTGGTTTTCTCGCAAGGAAGTGACGTGAGGTTCATTTTTCTCAGTAGTTTTGGAGCAGAGTCCATTGCCGGAATGTTCCAAGTGCAGAAGGACAGAATCCCGTCCGGAAAACATTGGCCTTTTGACACTTATCTGTCGGTTGGTTCATTTGGTGCGTCATAGCAGGACTCAGTAAATACCGGACTGACTGAAGCTCTTTGAAATCTTGCTAATGAAAACTCCTTTGTGACCAAACTCGTGCAGGTAAATCAAAGGTGCAGTTCTGGCAGTTATCCTGTAGACAGAGGGTTTGAAAACCATCAGAGGTTGTCCGAGCGACAACTCCCAAGGGCCCGTTCTATGCGCTGCTGAAAGTGTTCTCCACGCCTCACACAGCGCTCGGTATGGCTTCTGACGGTAATCAGCTTTGAAGCAGGTTGGAGCTCTCTGTAGCCCCCGCAGCGGGCCGTATTTGGCCAGAACGACCATTGTACAGCCTGTTGAACTGTGCTGAGTCCTCGCCGCCCTCCACAAATGCGTGTCACGCCTTAACGGAGATCTTCATGTCAGCCCCTGCACCTAATCTCGTCACCAGCTTCTTGACAGGCTCGGACAGTCGACCGGTGCATTTAGGAAGAGGCGGCGCGGGAGAACCCACCATCGTAGGAGGTCAACACATCACCACAACAAGCTTGTCGCATTTCACCTTACCACGACTCGGAAGGCTTCCAACCGACGTGGTCACCCGATCCTCCTCAGGGACATATGAGGTCCGCAACGCTCTGAATATAACTGCTGCATTCAGTCAGATGGCGGGCCCCGGGTGACGCGCGTATGCGACCTGTTCCCTTCCATCAGCCAATGTGTCCGCTTCCACCGGGACAAGGTAGGCGAGGGGAGAGAGAGTGAGGCAGATACATCGCAAGTCGCCGGTGTTCTGTCCACACTGTGGGGCACGCAATAGACCACGTCGCCTGCGACGACCGAGCCCACGGGCGTCTGAGCAAATCTCCGACCATTAAAAGACACATCGATCTCAAATAAACCCCTCCCGGTGAACGCCCCCTCTTCTTTTGATATGCCACCTGGGAATCGGATTTTCACTACTATTGACAGATGGTAGATTTGTGGACCTGCTTTCCTGCCAGACAGGCAAAGAATGAGAGTGTATTCCCCGAAAATACGTCCCTTGGGGACTTTGCTGCTGACCGAGAGCCTAAAGTTGCATACATACGATCGCATGCACCGCCAGGAATCGCATTGTTGAAGAAGAAGAAGACACGATCGCCGGGACAGGAGCTTTATTAGCCTGACGTTTCGGATTCCTGCTGGATTCCATCATCAGAGCCATAAGCAGATAATTCGGATTCGAGCAGGGATCCGAAACGGCAGGCTAATAAAGCTCCTGTCCCGGCGATCGTGTCTTCTTCAAGACTGCTTCCTAGGACTCGTCTCCTTGCTTCTATTGGCAATCGCATTGTTGCCCGCCATCTTGGAAACAGAAGCCATAACTTGACACTGTAACCATGTAGTCGTCAGCAACGCCAGAGCTCGCCCACGAGGCGTCTCACCCGCCTTTTTATCCAGTCCGAGAACGACCTTCAGCTGGGGAAGACAGTTACGGACCTGTCAGCAGTGTGCATTAAAGGTAAACGGTGGAGGCATTGTTTTGCGAAAACGCAACCAGACATACCCTGATAATCACTCAGGATGCAACGGAACGGATGCTGATTCGGAACCTAAACGTGGCACGCACCAACCAAAGAAAGGTAGCAAAAGAAAGGCTCTGTTCGATGAATGGTGAAATCAAGGGAAGAGAGAGGGAGAAGTGAAAGACACTCGGCCAATCAATGAAAAGTGAAAGCAGTGGAAAATAGTACAAGTGAGGGTATTAGTTAACAAAAAAGAGTTCATTAAATAGCTCCTCTTCCTCGGCGGAAAGCAGGCTGCCCAGTTCACCGAAGGCCCGACGGGATGATGGACAGTTACTGCTAGTGTGTTTGCAGTTGTTTAGTATCTCTATGTAGGGCGGAGGGGGAAGGATTAGAAAACGCCTCACAAATTGGAAAATAAAGGATCGGATGGCAAGAAGTATAAGAAACGCGTATGCATCGCCCGGTGCGTGTCTTAGCCTTTGGTCCCCGCAACATGCGCCAAGTGATCCCAGGCTTCGGGTGGATTCAACCATTGATCCTAAAGGGTCAGGCTAGCGTCTAAAGATGTTTTCGTCGTTTACTGTTGACAGACGCGCCTATAATAAGGGTGCTTCAGGTAGTTTTTAAAGTTTCAGAATATTTCGCCTGATGGTATCATTTAATATGGGGAGAGCCGGGAGATATACGAGGCTATTTTGACAGTATGTGCAGAAATACATCTCACCTACAAGCAAATTCTCAAAGAGGTTCTAGTCCAATCCCATACAAGATGAGTGCATCAGCATTTCTAAGGTCACAGCCTATATTTATTAACGGTTAGATCAAGTAAACCATAGTCTGCAAAACTCCGCTTGTTAGTTGGATCGCGTGTAGAAATAGTACCATTATCAGTCATAATGAGTTCGAAAGGTTAATTTCTTGCTTGGACGGCCTAACGGCAACTACTATGACCTAAACAAAATCCCTAGTTACGCTGTTTTCACCGGCTGCGAAGGGGTGGACGTCCCGCGTTCGGTGAGTTGTGGACGGTAATTCTGACACCGCTTTTTCTCGCTGCTAATGGTTATTGGTGTATTCGCATTTGGTGGAATGTTTGCGTCCGTGTGATCCACTTCTTTGGCCAGGAACTATTGAATTAGGTCAAACACTCCTGTTAGGCCCAGTAAATCGCTGCGGCTCATTAAGTGGCATCGGGCGACGGTAATCCAGAAAGCCGAAAGCATGGGGTTGAATAGCATGCGCACTCTGGAAATGCTGCGCCGAGTCTTTGACTGTCCGCTCCATATACTGGTTAGGGCATACATCCGAAAAATCGACTGAATAAAACCGGTGCCTCCGCAACCGAACATCACTTTACTGTCTGAACAAAATGGCACGTCTATTTTCTTCTGTTCGTATGCAGAAACGAACACAGACGCCCACGTACGGGCAACTTACGACTTAAATACAGTCCTTCTTCTAGTTCTCTTGAAAGAGCTGTCTTGCGTGACTTCGTCTGTACGTTTTTAGTCTGTGGTCGTCCTCCAAACTCAAGCTGCACCTGACGACGAAAATGGAGGTTGGGCGCTTGCCTATGCGAGTCTCTGTGGGACAGTAGGTGGAGTCGCCTGGGTTTTGAGGAAACCGCAGCAAATGTTGAGGTCGGAGGGGACGAAGCAAGGCGTCGGGCAGCTCGTTGAGCAGCGAGACGTTTCAACTCCACATTGTCCGAGGGGCGGGGTGAGGTGCTACGACCGGCACTGATGTCACTGGAGGCGGTACCCACGGGCACAGGTATGGATGGTGACTGGGCCCCAGTCGAAGCGGTTGCGGCGGAGACATATGCCGACGTTTGGGTTTCGAGAGACTGAATGAAAAATGTGAAGTCCGAAAAGTAAAAATGCATAAAAACACCTACTATTGTTAATTAAATAAGGGGTACGCCTTCTTCAGGCAGTATTAGTCGGTATATTTGGGGTAAACGACAGAAGCCCCATGTGTTGAAATTGGAGTTCATATGCCAGAGAACACACGGAGAAATCTGAGGGACCCACTGATGAGCCGAACCCCTCGCACCTACGTCAGGCAGCGACACAAGGTCGGCGAAACACGCGTGTCTGGGCTTTTAGCTAGTACCTGTGTTGTTAGTACGGTGAACAATTACACAACCCTTATATGTGTCTGTGTACTTGCTGCTGCGTGGGGTGTCTACTTCATTACTTGAACTTGCATACCCTTCTTAAATACAAATAAATTCGGTCATCTGGAATGTCCGCCTTACAGTTTTGGAAGTTCCACTGACGCTCAACTTGCTGGTAAAATTCAAAGCTAGCTTACAAAGTTTACGGATACTTACGTGAAGAAGGAGAAGAGGGGTCGAGCACCGAAAACATACTGTTTATTGTCCTGAGCTTTCGGATTCGTGCAGGAGTCCACAGTCAGAGGTAGTACAAACAGCAGAACAAGCGACCGTTATAGGGCATGTAATCCAATCATCGACCGACGACACAAGACTGGAGATGACTGCGCAGGGCTCTAAGCCAGTGTCAAGCCGATAAATTTATTGGCTGAGTTCTCATCCGAGGCCCAGGCTTCAATCGATACTCGGCTTGTTTTGTTTTTGGCGTGGACGACTATTTTGGTGGCTGCGAAGTTAAACTCGTGACCCATTTTATAGGTGTGGAGCGGCCACTTGTGATAATGCTGGGAAATGTGCATAAAGAGGCTTCAAAACGGTTGACGTAACACTGCCGTGAGCAGCTGTGTAAAAACAGGTCAGTTCCAAGAATTCAACGAAAGCTTAAAGTGACTATTCCTAACAACGCATGACAGGCAGAATGTCACATGAGATTGACGTCTGGCACCAATATATACTGATATTAGGACGGGGATGGGCATTTCCGTTTTGCCTTAGGGCTTCGAGTCTTGAGTCTTCGTGGATGGCTATTTCTGGCTTGTTTACTGACATCAGTCAGACGTGCTCCGGTCCTGACATGGACGCCTAAGTTAAAAGTAATCTGCTGTCCCATTAATGCTACTTCTCTTCGTCGGTAACACTTAATGCAAAATATGCACCCGGCGAAAGCCGGTGCACAAGTGATAGTTTACCTCTGGGGCAGCCGTGTCCTCTGTGACTGCATTTGAATTTCGCTGACTGCTCTCTGGCACGGTAGGATCTGTCTGGACGGCATTCTCGGATGACGACTTCTGTTCACCCATTTGGACAGCCTCGTCGATAAGGACTTTGGGCGTCTTTAAGTCCTGTCGGGAAGGTAGAGAGGGAGAGTGGTTAGCCGGTAAACCCCGAGCAGGCCTTCCAGGGGCCGGAGTCATCGCGGCCAGTTTAAGGGGGGCGTCCTTGGGTTTGCAAGAATCTCTGAGAGTGCAACTCTCGACCTCTTCATCACTCAGAACTTCCCAAACGGGCACGGAACATGCGCGTCCTACAGCGTTCAGTTGCTCTGGTTTGCTATCCATTACTGTGAATGGCAGAACATCCGCGGCTGTCTAAAAGCGAAGAAAGGGGCAAGATTTAGTAAAAGATGACTGACCAAGCTTCCTCAAGCGGACTGACAACGACAACACATGGTTAATGCACATTCAAGCGCAATCAATTATAAAGATAACACCGGACCTATCCTGCGTCTGCAGTTGTCAATGACGGTTGAGTTTAACCTGGTGGCACTGCTTCGCCAATATGTCTCGTGGTAGATGCAGTCGCAATTAGGGCAACCTATGTAGAATTTCGTCATTTCGGTGACAAGACTAAACGTCTTGTTGATGATAGTTTTAAATGCGCGAATACACCCTTCCAGGACCGAAAGTATGCAAAGGGACGTGTGTTGCAAAATCAGACTGGGCCGACCAGACAAGCGACGACAATTCTACGAGCAACCGGGGAAGGTGGAACGCGCACACAAGGTCACCAATGCGTTCATTCCCCTAATCTGACAACTAATCGACTTGGATGGTGGCTGGGGCCTGGGAGTGGGATAAGAGAATGTTGTCAACGAATCGACGCATTTTCATTAATGTTAACAATTTGACACGCTTGTAGCTGTCACAGTGCCTTAAAAGCCATGGCTTGGAAGGTTGCCAATTGGCGGGGTAATTTGGTCCTTGCAGTCGGCCCAGTTTGTTGTGTGGCCGACTTTTGGCCTGAGATCCATGCTACAATGGCTCCTTTCTAATGTGGCCTTCATGGCACTCGCGCCTAGTGGGACCCGAGCCCGGTGTGACGACACGCTTAGGTGCGGCTCCGGCCGCGCGAGTCACCTTGACTCTCTCCTGACACCTGACCGGACGGGGGATGAGGGTGCGCATTAGGTGCAGCGCAAGTCCATTATCACTATAAAAGAAATCACGCACAAGTTACCATGCCTGTTCTCACCCAGCTGTGGAACACACGGTGTACATCGCTGGTCACGGTGATCGAACTCTCAGATGGCCTGACTGCGTTACGTATGCTCGAGGACAATTTCGTTTGGAAAGCGTTGACTGGGCAAAATGTGAAAAGATATAAAAGGTGTAAGGCTTTGCATTGGTGTTGACTGGGACAAAACGAAAGTCTTGCCAACAAAGCAACGCCTCTGGACACTGCGGTACCTCTTTCTGTCCCTCCATCACTTCCTAACCAAGAGACCTCCAATACATAGGTGTTTTGGCAGATTTTGAATAATTCATTATCATCAAACCTATGAAAGACGCGGCACCTCGGTGGGGCTCGAATCCACGCAGTAAGGAGAAAGTGTTAGTACAGCCAACGCCCTAACCACCAGAGCTGCGAGGCCCCGACGGAAGACCTGAGTTTAATAACATTTGGGTCAAGTTATCCACCCAGCCTACAGCCGAGTCTTCAACGCTCTTCTCGAAACACACGAAGTCATATTAAAAAGCGGTCTGCAAAACAACGTACTTCGGCTGGCAGTTTAGATATAGGTGCAGCTGGCGCCGGCCTCTCTGTCTCAAGTGATGCTTTGTCCGATTCAGCCTGCAGACTCACGCCGTTGGCTTGATTTGACAGAGCACCTCCAGGGCGGCTCAATTGAGTATTGACGGAGGACATGTGTTTCTGCCCATCATAGGACATGCCTGTTCAAAGTCAGAGTAGTTGAGGTCTCTTTACTAAGGGCGGTCCAACAATGAGAGACGCTTGAAGAAGACAAAAAGCGTTTCGGCCTTACCTTGGCGTTCATCAGCTTGTGACGTGTGGCGGTCGGGTGTGACGAGCCTGTGCGGACCGTGTGTCCATCCACCAAGACTCGCACGCAGGTTCTGAAGTTCAGACTCGAGTAGCGAGAGCTGGCGCTCGTACTGAGTGGGAGTTACCTGGAAGTGTATGTGTGTGTGAAGAGGGAGGGGCAATTAATGTCTTGTGACAAAATAGGCGGAGGAATATGCAGGAAAGGTTAGTGTTCAGGATAGCACCACGTCAGTTTCTGGCCAGTAACTGGCGCGACGCAAGATAAAATCACATAGTCGAAATCCGTTGTTGACAACCAGAGTTCATACCTCTACAAAAGCTGCAACGAACTTTATTAAAACGTCCCACAGGCGCCTAGGTACCTGACATACGATATGGACAGGAATTTATCACAAATGGAACGACCCTTGTGAATGCGCTTTCAATTGAAACAGTAGATGGGTTTGCAAAGGAAATTTGCCGGCAACCTGACTCAGAATGGGCATGGGGAGCGTTGATGGGTCGAACCTCTCGCCACTGCGTCATTCAGTGGCATAAAGTCGCGAGGCGCGTGTCTAGCCATTTAGCTAATACCTGTGGTCATTTGGCCTGCGGCCCTAAAACACCCACAGGTCGACTTCCCAGCCCGTTAGAAAGCATTTACTGTCTCGACGTAATAAGGTCCCAATGTCTTCCTATATTATTCCACTGAGTCGTAACCATCACGCAACGACCAGACCGTGATAACTTTAGCACACAGTACCAACTAAAGCGGAAAATGGAAACATACGTATTTCATGTTGGGAGTCACCAGAAGACGACCGTTAATTCCCCAGTGATTGTTGGAGTGACAGCTGGTTGGGTCATTACTCCACCGTCGAGCAGGGATCGCGTTGGTGGCGGCAGCGGCAAGTGAAGGGACGTTTTGGGCACCAATCAAAGACTGATTCAATCGGTAACTGCTGCAGGGCAGGTTGGGAGGGGTAATTAGGCAGGGAGGAAAGGTAGAGCGTTCTGTCTCAAGTGAGGTTACTAAAGGCAGAGATGATGTATTCCGTTGACAAGTTAGCTGGTGTAGTTCGGAACCTGACGGATCATGCAGCATGAGGGATTGCGCCGGTGAATTTTGGATGAGGGCAGGGTTCAGGCGTGTGGTTTCCAACGGCACATTTTTACTTCCCAGTGCGGCTTGAACAGAGGACTGCTGCAGCAACTGCTGCTCGTTCGCGGCCTCAAGCGCACTCTGGACGTCGGAAAGGTGACTGACAAGATCGGCAAGCCTTTCACGATCTTCGGGACACAAATCCGTAAGTCTACAACCGCCGGATGCAGCGGCAGCCTTTCGCTTGGTCATGGAGGGACGTGGCTAAATGGAAACACCTCAGACACAGTAAAACATGAAAACAAGAGACATTCATGTGTACTTAAGGTTGTATATATACGATTCCGAAGAGAAAAGGGATTCGGGGCAAGCTACCGTCATTATGAATTGCATGAACAGAGGTGACCATCAAAATAAGATATGTGTCCATGGACAGTTCTTAAAAAATCCCTCCAGTTTCCGTCGCACATAAACGAAACAGGCCACAATGACAGCAATTATCTGGGCAATGTAGGGCCAGGACCACAGGCCCAAAAACAAAGGTCAAGTCAATACAAGCAACAAGGGGTGACTTTTCAAGTGGCAAAGATGCTTTCTGATGACTGGATGCTTACTTGAAATTTCTTGACTTGGACCAAGACCTGATAGTCTGCATTTTGGAAGAAATCCAATCTCGCTAAAACTGTCCGCCATTATGATTACATATATTCGAGTAAACTGAGCTGGGTATAAAACGTGGATTTTAAAAAAAGCGACAGCCACAGGTTACTCGGCACGTTTAATGATGGCTAGCTGCGAAGAAAACTCTCGAGTCCGGCAAATAGGAAGTCGCAAATCGTGCAGCAATACTATCATCAAGAGTGGTTGGACATCGAGTTTGTAACTCCATTAGCCATGGAAAGTTCACAGACCAGGGCAATATTAGTATATGATGAAAGTTGTCCGGCATTAAATAAGGTTGCCTATGCGGGTCCGTTTCTGAATAGGACCCTACCAATAGATTGAACAAGACAATTTGCTGAACCACATCTCCGGGAATCGCCATGAGCATTAACGGCTTATAATATGGACTGCGAATCCGACTAAACCAGTACTGGTGTCAGTCAAAATAGCAATTGAAACGAAGTCTGGTTGAGTTAGAGCTCATCAGTTGGAGTAAAAGGTTCCTTTTCAAAACAGGCAGATCTAGCGGGAAAAAGGGCACAAACATTGGGCCGCTTATTTTATGCCTGTAAAGATAATTACTCAACTCTGTCACATATTCGCAAAGTGGTCTTTGGGCTTCGACGGTTAGCATGGAGAAAACTATGTTTGATATCCAATCCAGTGTGATAAAAGCGCAAATTGAAAATGAAATTATCATTGTCGTATAATTTTAACCAGCCCTACCGTCCTCCTCCTGGTTAAACATCAACTACTGTCACTGCAGCGCGACTATTAAGTGATACATTATTCCCCTAACGCTCCCCTGCATCGCAGTGTCGCATTACTCCTCCGTGTTTATCGTGATGGCCTGTGACGCTTACTATTATTTGCTTTTCGAATCTGCAAAGTCACAAAGTAACCTTCACGAAAATTCCGGTAACTTTGAGCTATGGGTACTTATCTAAGCCTTCATTTTTAACCTTCAGATACGGTCGGAGTTGTCATTTGATCAAAAATGAATTTCGGGGGCCAAAAGGCCAATGACTAAAATAAATCCGAACGCCAATGGAAAATATTAATGTTCTGTCAGAGTCCGGCAGCCGGGATTAATTGTAACCAACATATTTTCGTAGGCATTATAATGGAGAGAAACGGTGATGAGGAAATGAAGAAACTTACCCTACATTTTGCATTCTGTGCAGAATCTCGGGTACAGTAGGAGCGTCCGGGTTCTTTCAAGAATGGGCGAGTACTGTTGTCGCTTAAATTACTGGATTTGATACGAGTGTCGGGATGAACCAAACTCATTGTAAAATAACCCTAAATTTAGGATAAGATGGCTTACGTTACGAAAATAGGATGAGTATAGGATATAACCCCAACGTCATGTCTATGTATAAAAAGGCATAGCAGAATATATTCGAAATACACAAGAAAAAAGCTGGAATGTTTCTTATAACAACGTGTAACCGAACGAATCACGATTTGATGAGTCAACAGCTCAGACAATGCTTCGTATTTTACATACCAGCTTGATAAAGACCATGAAAAGCAAAAGGACATTACGCCGGACACCGCAACTCAACAAAGCCGGCACTTAGGCCACGCCATGTCTTCCAGTTCGTCAGATAAAGCTAATGAGGGCCAAAACTACATGAGGGAACCAGGAAGCACAACTCGGCATATATTTTTAAGTTGGCATTTTTTAAAAGTTGATGACGAACTCATATAAACAGCACGCATTTTCTTCACCCAATACCTATTGTTGCCTCAAGGCTTTGACAATTATGAGTCGCAAGTTGACGTCACTGACAGTATTAAACTTCCAGACTAACGTGGAGTCCTCCCAAGTCGATAAAAATCGTTTCGAAATGGATTCCACCCTGCCGCCTGAAAACCGTTTCATTCACAACAGAACTGTGATTTTTTGAAGACAACCCACTGACTACGAACTATTTCTAATACGTTAAAATTGATCAGCAGTGCTTATGCAGGCTCGGTTGACAATGGTGTGATGCAACGGGAATGTCTGCGATTCATAGTCAAGCACTGGTTATTTGGAGTCAGTGGGTAACATGGATGTAGGCAATACGGAGAAGGTGCTCATCCAATTTATACCGACACACTGCAAGCAATGTATCAGTATGCAGCTAACCAAAAAATAATCTAGTAAACTATGACCAACTAGGGACCGCCGTAAATAATGTGTAAAAAGGCGATCTATCTGGACGTTTGGTCATGTCGAATCGAGTTAATAAAATTATTTAGTTATCAGCAGTTCCCAAGACAAATGACTAGGAAACTTGTGCATGGCAGTGTCAGTACTCAGGTGCAACAATACGATGCGTAGAATAGTATGCGAAACGGGATTATAGTCAGCTGTTTGCGAATGCCGACGGCTAATTCATTGGTCCTGGGAACTGTTTTAAACACCAAATAATTTTACTAACTCAAGTGGCCTTTAAACACTACAAAAAGCTCCGAGATATTGCTATTGTGCTCATTATTTACTTGTTGGTCGGTGCCATCAATGTTAAATTATAGAAGGAACCGACAACGTAAATGTCGGAAGAAACTTGTAGTCTACAGGACCTTCCGGGACACTTTCTAGTCCAGATCATTTTTACCCATTATATATCTCGAAAGACGGAAATAAAGATAGATTAATGCAGCGAGAAAATTGCAGACGCCACAAAACTCCATACCCCAACAAAAGAACAAACAACTACGAAAAATGCGGCCAGAACGTTCCTATTTGCCGGTGCAATAAAACAAAGAAGTCAAGATATTAATTTGTAGTTAGGAGAAGATGGTTATATCCTTTCCCGGAAATAGGATATGCTTTTCAAAAGCAACTCAATAGTTTACGACAAAAATACGAGAGATAACGCTCAAATGCTGAACAGCCCACTATGGATTTTATGAATGCGCGGATTCCTGAGATTTCACAGATGGGTCAAAATGAACCATTTAACGTCTGTCAGAACAGTTATTGATTACGAAGAAATTGAAAGCTAGTATTCTGTTGTCTCCGAAATTACTTCGTAATTAGAATAAACTTCAGCATAATATCTCTCCCTCTGCAACGATCTATAGCGACACTTTATAGTGGCTGAGCACTGAAGTCACCGTTTTTAATTGGGTCCAGTGCAGCTGGCCACTTGTGTTAGAGGGTTTGCTCTTACCACTGCGGTTTTTTAAAAGCTAGCACTTGCTGGCTACTTCCTATACAGTTCAAGGCAAAATCTGCTTCTCATTCACACGAATAGCCGCGACTTAATTCGTATCCTTCGCTGGTGTCCCAAAAATATTTGAGCCAGCCATAAGTGCAGACAAAATCACCCTGCTAATACATTTCTACGCACTAAGTAATTCCGTTAACTTGAAGGGAGGAAACAATAACCAGGTCCGAAAGTGTTTTTTGCTTTTTTTATTTTTAGCCAAACTCTATGGTTTTTGCTCTAGAGATAGCCAATTCGCTCACTAATCAGTCTGTCAAACCAGTCGTGGGAGTAAACCACGTTATTGTATTTATTTTCTGGTGATTTTGTACGAACGACAGGAGCTGGACCAGCTGTTAAGACTTTAGCCGTTAATCGTGCCGTTTGCTTTCGGTGGACCGGGAAAAACGACGTAAGCCAACGGTAGTGATTTCAACAACTGCCCGGTCCATCTGTATTCCTCAAAAACAAATGACAGAAAGTAGTTTGTCCGTAGGATTGTGTATTCAACGAAATCCGTGCACTGAATGCACCTACACTTCCAATAATTGAAAAACGTTTATTATTATTAATGAGTTTCGCTGAGAAGGAAGGAGCGCTTATGGGATTTGCACATGGATCATTCTAACTGAGCATATCCCTGTTCTTAAGACTCGGTCGAAGCCACAAAAAGCACTGGCAAAACTACTACTCAATTCATTTGCAGATTTCCGTTATTTAGACGAGGTAATTGCGCATTATTGATATTTCGTAAAGGAGTGTTATTTAAATGCGATTTCTCTAAAAGCTGTGATAGAATATTTGGATATTGGCTGATTTAATTTCATAATAACACTGCGGATAGGTAGCCCAGGACATAAATGGTGTCAAGGCAGGCGTTGGCTTAATTTATTGTTTTTTCTCCTACTTTGCGCATGTTGATCTCTTAAACGTTTCTTAAATCTACCGGCGACATGTAAGACACGAACTTGTTAAGCTTGAGCAACGGCAAGCGACGAAGACTGCAGATAGTTTAGGCTGTTTTTCGATTTCAAATAAATTGACCGAGTCTTAGTGCTATTCTTTAATGTGTAGAGAAGATGACACCAGTTGCGGACATGTTTTCTCTCTTATGCATGTTAACTGGGTTGAATCTGACGGTTTCTTCGAACTTATGTACGCAATTAACGCTTATATTCGGAGATAAAGGTCGAATATGTAGGCCTAGATCGGCGAATATTTGTCTCAAATTTGAAAAATCTGTCTGCAAAGCTCGCGTGACTGTTTCCCTTCAACTAAATTGTAGCCAAATTGTTGCCTGTTCCCTCGGAATCTATTAAAATGTGAAAAGTATTTTTGGCTACATGTACCAGTTAGTATGTGCGACTTGGAAAGTTTAACCACATACAATTGAAGGAGTCATTTACTATGGGCTTCACAGCTATTTTTTCCTTTTCATATATGACAATCCAAATGTCGTCACTGAAGATTTCTTAAATGCGCCGCGAGAGTTTTTGGGCAGGATGATGGCTTGTCTCTGAATAAGCCCATAATAAGGCGAACTTACAGTGCATCTACCGCACTTTATTCTAAATCTATTACATAGGCTCGGTGACGAAATAGTGTCACGATGGTCAGAGGCTTCCTCGGGATGCAGTGGCGTCCCACTCAAAACTGGCTCTTCACGACGTAAGGTCTTCGCGCACGTCAGATTAAAGAGAAGACAATAAGCCTGATTTTGAGTCACCCAGTCTGTGACTTCAAAGACTTCAGGACGGACCGCGAGAACTGATTTAGCGCGTTAGTTGGCGATATCCTAATCGGTTACTCCAGTGCACTTTGAGTACTTCAAAAACTTCAGTTTTTATTTAAATGCGAAATGCATTGATGTGCCTTAGGGATGAGATGTGCAGTATCAGCCTCAGTCTTCTGATTTTCCCACACGCCAGTGGACATTTGGGCCTTTCAAGCAAACGTTACTTGTGTTTTGTGAAATAGCTGACAGCTGAGCAGTCCGTCCACATCTACCCTGCATAACCTAGTTACCAATCCATGTGCGTTGAAACACCGGCAAAATATTTAGGACTTACTCGGAATGTGTATGCTCTGGAATGCCCCGTTGTGATCGTTATAACAAATAGAAGCGAAGGAGCGAGTTCCAGGAAGTAGTCGCGGAGAAGGAGACGCGATCGCTGGAACAGACTCAGACGAAAGAAAACAAGCAACCGTCCGCCGTGGATAAACCGGAAACTTCAAACCGCATTTCAGAGGAGAAATAAAGTGTGAAGACGCTAGCGACATACAGACAGCCCTGAACACCTGAAGGAACACAATCGACAGCGGAATGTATGTAAACGCGAGGCTTATATACTTTGATGCAACGATGAGCTGTGCATATTACAAAATTCCTTAGAGCATCCTAAAATCCTCTATAGTTACATACGTAATGGACAGAGCAATCGTGAACCGATTCCAGCGCTAAGATCCCAAAACGGACTAATTGAGACAGATGACCACCTGAAAGCATCAGCCTTCTCTAATTTCTTTCAGTCGGTATTCCTTCATGACACAAACCCTCCTGTCATGCCTTACGTAAAGCAACGACAAAATCCTTCCTGTCATGCATTGGAAGACAATCGTTTCTTCTCACCCACGTTGATAAGGACCGAAATACGCCGGCTGAAACCTGCCAAATTACCTGGTCCAGATGGAATTCATTCATTTGTCCTCCGAGTATTGGCTAATGTACTCTGTGAACCGGTGTCCATGATATTAAGGAAGTTCATGGACGAAGGCAATCTGCCGGAGGAATGGAAAACGGCCCATATTTCTCCAAACTACAAAGGAGGATCCAGGCTGGAACCCGAAGATAACCGTCTTATTAGTTTAACCTGCATTCTATGCAAGGTAATGGAACGACATATCAAAGGGCATTTAATGTCGTAGCTGGAGCAGCGGGACCTGTTATGTGCTGCTCAGCACGAATTTCGTCCTGGTCATTCCTGTCTTATAAGCAGTCTTTACTCACAAGAAATGTGGACAAGAGTCATACACCAGGGCCGTCCAGTGGTCGTCTTCTTCTTGGACTTTAAGAAGGCGTTTGATAGCGTTCCTCATGGACGACTCCTACAGAAGATTATGGAGTGTGGAATACAGGGCAACATTTTTGATTGGATTAAACGTTTCCTGTCATGTGGGCTCTTATAAGTGATTGTTGGTACCACTGCATCCGAATGGGTGCCAGTAAAAAGCGGCGTCCCGCAGGGCTCATTCTTGGGTCCTCTCCTCTTCCTCATCAGTATAAATGACTGTCCTGCAGACATTGAATGCGATGGCATCATGCTTGCAGATGATATAAAGATCTGGAAAACCATCAGCTGCGTTAAAGACGCGCAGAAGCTACAGGAAGATGTCAATCAGCTGGCTGCGTGGTCCAGCAAGTGGCTTCTAGAGTTTAACGTATCCAAATGTGTAGTCTTGCGACTAAAATCTGGACGGAGACGCTTCCCAAAACATCAGTGCACCATAAATGGGGTTCCACTAAAAGAAGTGGACACACACAAAGACTTAGGTGTCTGGACACGCTCAAACTTGCTGCCCTCTCAGCATTGCAAAAGAGTCGTCCAAAAGGCAAACATCATCATGCACTGGATTAGGCGTGCCTTCAGAATCTTTCCTCCAGTACTCTTCTCACATATAGTCGGCACTTTCGTCAGACCGCACTTGGAATACGGAATGCCATCATGGATGCCCTGGATGAAGAAAGACAGTGATGCCATAGAGCAGGTGCAACGACGGGCCACAAAACTGGTGGACGGTATCAGAACTCTGTCCAACACAGAAGGACTGATCCAGTTAACTTTGTTCCCTCTATCCTATAGACGAATGAGGTGTGACCTGGTCTGGACATTCCACATTATCCACGGGCATGAATGTTCGCTCAAAACTGACGACTTCTTTATATTCACGACCACGAGTCACCTGCTCGGTCACCCGTACAAAGTCAAGCGGGAGCGTACACGCCTAGACAATCGGGAGTTTTCCTTCAGCCAGCGTGTTTTTCGACCGTGGAACTCACTCCCAGATGAAATAGTGACATCTGATACGATGGCTGTATTCAAAGGGCAGCTGGATCGTCTGGTCTTTGAGAAATGACGACTCTCACAACAGAACTATCGGCGGCCAGTCATAAATTACATTTATTGATTTCATCCCTACTTAACACATCCCTGCCTTTTAATGAAATTTCTTTTCTTAAACTATGCAAATGACTGCATTATATGCTGATTGTATATAACTGAACTTAAAATTTCAAATGTACACTGAGAAGATCGCCAGCCGCACACTTCGCAGTCCCGCACTGTGAAAACGTTTTCCGTGAACAAATATGTTGCTGGCAAAGTTTTAGTAAGATGTGCATTCAATATTTATATTGTATTACCGTCTTCAATAGGGTCATCAAGGGTATTACCTATTACCCTAAATTACACTATTATTAACAGGCCAATAAAGCTCTTGTTCCACTGATCGTGTCTCCTTTGCGCCATAACTCTTATGGTGAAGTAAAAACATGCTCGTCGTCGTAAAGAGTTATATTGCTACACGGACTTGTGCGGGGCATCCGGCACATTCATGTGTGACCTGCAGACGTGTTGGATGTTGGCGGGACAGTACTGATTCATTTTGAATTTTTTGTGTGTTTAGCTTCAGATTCCAGTAGGGTGCATATGGCCTAGTTGACCCGTGCAATAGCCAAATATCCTTGGGCTGTTGGGCTGTTGTGAGGACGTATATTATGACTACAGCCTAAATGCAGTGGATCAGCAAGTGATCAAGTGGATTAACAGCTTAAGTGAGGGTACGCTACTAATAGGGGTAGGATATGACTGAGACTAAATCGTTGGGAGATGGTGATGAAGGTAAAGCTGGAGGCGTTTTCTGCGTTGGGAGGGGCCGTTCCCGCGTCGAAGTTTTACCCTGTGCGGAGATGTCCAACGACGCCGATCCGTCGCAGAATATCCGTCGACAGGATGGGTAAGATGGGCTTGGCTGTGCAGCTAAGCCTCTTATCAGCAACAACTGAGAGTAAGGAGCCATTAAAGTCGAGGTGACGCGGGCATTTGGTTGATTTTAAACATTCCTGCTTTACTCTTCACAATGGTTTTTGGGGCTTGTCACGCCTAAGTGAACTCCTCCCAAGCCGGAGAATTTTGAAGGGGGTCATGGCGGTGGCCCTAATGCGACGATTTGCTGACCTTGCCTGTGACCTTGCGTGTTAAAGTCAGCATAGAAAAGCCTCTTAGGCAAGTGCTCGTCATCTGTCCTCGTGAGGCGGTCGTTCCACTGCAGCTGTTGATGCGACAACATGACGTGGGTACAGATGACGATGGTGATTTAGAGGATACGACTGTGATCATTTTCGGATGTCGCATCCTTAATGTTATAGGCTGGCAACCGGGATGGAAGTGATTATGCTAAATCGCCTGATTCTCCTATGTTGCTCAACTATTCCTGTCATACTGGGACGATTACGGAACTGTTGATTTTGACGTCGTTAGCTTCTGTTGAGTATGATGACACGAGGACTCTGAACAAAGTCCCTAGGGCTTTGGATATCCGAGGTATGACCTCGACGTCAATCTTGGTATTACCGGATACGTGCTGCTTAAAAAGTAAATATGTCCACTGTTGCGCATTGAGTTGGACTGATATTGGAATGGGGTAAACGCAGTCCGCGTGTGGTCTTCGGCGTCCGTGGAAAATAGGTCGTGTTTTCTACGCACTTTCTTTCTTCTTATGAGTTAAAACATCTCCTTTTAAATGAACTCAAGAACCGTTTGATTTTTACCTTCTTTTTTCGCAAGATGTTTTCAATGTTTTTTTTTTCACTTAATCATCTTCACGTCTAATTGTCGTCTCCTCGCTTTAATGATGCCAATAGAGGGGCTTCCATTGCATCATCCATAATTACTATAAACACAAATTGACTACTTTGCCTGGTTACTTATTTTGCCAGAGATTTATTCATGAATGTTTTTTTTGTTTTTTCATTGACAGTACTCACGTGGGTGCTCAGTAAAACAGTTAATTTTGGCTGTTCCTTGTGGACGATGGCCCGGACACCCTCTTTAATACTTTTGGACGACTAATATTATGCAGTTGGCCGTCGGTTCGGCAGTCAATGGCAAGCCCCGCCATGCACTGTTGGAGTCGATCACCGGGGGAGAGGAAACGAATACGCAACGCTGTCTCACACAAGTAGCCAACGAAAATTCCTCAAAAGCTGCTTTTTCAGCTGTGCTGTATTATCCCGGAGTTGTATTATCGTTTTTGGAAAACTTACAGACAACCGAATTCCAGGATGCTTCTTCATTGTCTATTGCGTTTGTCGGATCAGCGCTGGTCTTGCATATTCTTGTACCGAGTTTGTGTTCAGGCAACTGACGAGAACGTTGGGGAGATTGTTTCCTGATATCGAAAAGGGCAAAGTCTCTAGAATGAACACTTTTCTGTCGCTTCCATAACCTGTTGGATGAGAAGATAGTGTCGTTGTAAAATTCTTGTTGTCACATCTTTCTGAATCGTCAGATATTGTAAGAAACCGATTGAGGGTGTTTCTGGCATGTTCGACCAGGCGCTGCAGGATTTGTAACCTCTCTGTCAGTAGTTTTGTTCCTAAAGATTTGGGTATTCGTGTAGTTAATTCTTATGACAACTACGGAACGTACAGGCGGACGCGCAATGACTATGCGCCTGCCTCATTCCCTGCTGTTTCAGTCGTTTTCATATGCCCAGTATGTAGTTGGTACAAGTTGTGTGTAGTCTTTTCTTAGCGAAGACTCGAATGGGTAATCAACCATCACTCTCGTCGGACTATTCCTAGTTCTGACGGATTGTGGGATCAAAGATTTACAGAGAAATAAAATGCGTGGCTTTCCGTTGACTGCTATATGAGTAATGCATATAACTGATAATACAATGACTGCTACATGAAGGCTATTATTGTGCATCGAAGTTCCAGGTGTGCTGTCTTCACTACAATTCAGACAACCATAATACTCGTACATGCGCAATTTGAGACAATCATGCCCGCCCTGACTACGTGTAAAATGACATATTTCCTCGCTATAAAGTAGTTAAATTCGCTTCTACCAAACCAAAGATGCGGCTTCTGCCTTCCACACCGCTGCCACCGCCACCGCCATTACCGTCACAGACACATTGTCACAGATACGACCTAACACTACCAGTTCGCGCTGTGGACTCGTAAGCAAGCATGGCTATCTGAGGGACCAACTCAGATTTCTGTGCATGCTAAACCCTTCTTCGGCCTCTTCCGTCTTATACTGCTAACCGGAATTTTACTCGATGATTAAGATGCCCAAATTTAACTCAGTACTCGAGCCGCTATGGTCATAGCGGATATATAGCAAGATTCCTGAAAGTTTGTACTCAGCGATTGTCATTTACTTATATCTATGCAACAAACGGATCCTTTTCTACTTTTTAGCTATATAACCTTAAGATTTGACAGTTTATTATCTACATTGCTCCCGTGGAGAAGGAGACACGATCGTTCCATTTTCGGCGCTGAGAATTAGTCTAGGCAAAGTAGTTAGCTGCGAGGAGAACGCGCAGGTAACCACTGTCCTCCTTATCAATAGTGGCGAGCCAAATCACCCCAGAGTCCCCGCGGATGACGAAAGCTGGCAGTCGTCCCCTCGGCGGCGGGCGATGAGCGTAGGATGCGGTAATCATGATCGACATGCATGCGCATTGCAAGTGCATAGCGACGACATACTTTAGCACCTGGCCAGTCCCACTGTGATGCACTCCGGAGCCGCAAACTGCGATAGGCATGTAGCGGTCTAGCAACTGCATCCTATAACTATTGTAACTCCAGGGCAATCCAGAATCTTCATCTGACCCTGTCTCTGATGGTGAATTCCAGTAAGGATTCGAAACGCCAGGCTAAAAAAGCACTTGTTCCAGTGATCATGTCTCCTTCTACGACGGTGTTACCGTTCGGACAGGGACAAACAACAGAATCGGCGCCTAGAATTTCAGCGGGGTGTTCCTTTTCCTCAGAAACAAAAAGAAAACATGCATGATTTGTACGACTGCCTCTACAATTAGATCTACGTGAGGAACGTACCCGCACTATCTGCATGGCAAAAAATCGCGGTATTACGATGTATTTGCACAGAAACTCGAATCTGAACCATGCAGAAGACGATCAGCCACCTGAGTAAGTTGCGTTACCGAAAGAATGCCGGAGGTGGGTGCTAAAATATGCTGCACTTCCGGTGGAAAGTTGTCCACGACCAACGCCTGGCTTTACCGTAGATTAGGAAGAAAGGTTGTTGTTCGCGAAGGGGTCGCCAATTGTCGAATTTTGTGTGGTCGACAAGATAAAGATTCCCAATCAAAAGTCAGAGAAGACGGTTTGAGTTGGACAACCTTTACTGATTGAGGATGTGCGTACACGGGGGCTCCGTAGGCAGTCGCCGCGAGCGCGCTCCAAGCAAGCTGTTGTCTGTGCCTGCCTTCGGGGTATTGTCCGAGCGCGTGTGTGCGCCCTTCGTTGTCTCCACGTCACCAGCCAATCAGAGTGGGGACAGCGTTGATTGGCTTCGAGCACTCGCGCGTCCCAGCAGCGTATCGACACGGAGTGTGAGGCGGACAGGACGGCAGCTTGAAAAAGACGGAGGGCGAGGAGACGCGAACTGCCACAGGTTTGCGAACTCCGAGAAATTTTTAAGTTTAGGCGATCATTTATAACGGCAGCTAATGCCAAGCTGCACTTCAGTTGTCTTCAGGAAAACAGAAACTAATTGAGTTCGACCAGTTTTCTCCCGTTCTACCTTCTCGATATTTTATGTAATCAGGGCACCCAAGCCACCCTTCTATATTCCAAATTCGGTTTGATGAACACACGGAGGATCCTAGCAAAGATTTAAGGAAGAATGTAAACGAGAGGACGCGCAATCCAGTTTGTGTTGCTCGTTGCTTTTTGGACCGTTTTCCTAGATGTTTTCGGATGACACTTGACTGGAAGCTGTCCAGACGGCTAGACCATAGGGTCTAATTATTTATTTAAATCGAATCTCACTTTTCCAGCACTGTTATTTTGGCAAACTATTGCTCACGGTCTCTGCTGAGACATTAGCGCGTTTTCTTGCTGCAGTAAACGTTGTCCATTTAACTCAGTCTCCTTGATTTTAAACCTAGAAAACCTCACGTAGTATCCCGTACCAATCCGACCATTGCTGACACTTTATAAACACGAGTTTCCCTTTTATATAGTCTGGTGATACCAATAAATTATTTTTCACAGAAAGGCCGCAAACCCTTTTATCTGATTTTGGATCTCTTTCGGCCACCCAGGTCGTTCATATGACCAACTGACTTGTAAAGATGCACGTCTTTGCTAAGCCTTTGCTCTTTCCACCTCTAAATGTCGTACCTTCTGTTGCACCTCCTTTCTCTGATTTGAGGCCCCAGACGGCAATGTTTGCCTCCCGATTAAGCTTATCTTTAACAAGGGCCAAGCTACTTTTCATGTCCGCAGATCGCCAAGGTCATCTGCTCAGCAGGTTAAGCAAAGTCCTTTATTTCGCTATAACACAATCGTTATCTGTTGGAATCCTCAGACCTTTGCTTCCAGCGTTCGTCACCGCAGCTCTCCAGGCTCTTTTATGTAAAAGCAGAATGAGGGGATGAAATGGGATCAGTCCGAAGGCTGATGTTTCTTGGTCGACACTGAGAAGGGGTTGAGTGTCACCCCTATCACAACTGCCGACCGTCGTTGTCTTGATCCCAGCCGTCAGGAGACGACAGAGTCCGGGGGGAAGATTGATGCAGTCCGGTCTCGGGCTTGGTTGCCTTTATTCAGTTAGTCCTAACCCCAAACACCAGCAGGATCGGAAACACAAACATGCGCTCACACAGCTGACGCAGTTTGTCCATTACCGGGGTCTACCAGGTGAGTCATAAGCAGATCATCGAACTTCGGCCTGGAAGGTGGTTGCCTGTTCGTGACTTCTATCATCCATTTGAAGCTTGTTCGTTATTGGAAGCCAGTGGATCGGTGTGCGTCCATTCCTAATCCATTACGTGAGAAGAAGAGGCGATCTCGGAACCATAGTTGTATGGCCAGACGTTTCAAAAGCAGGCAAGCTCTCATCCTCGGAGGTGAGTGTGGTACTGCGTCTCACACTATATACGGATGATAGTTACCGTCTTACAGCGGCGTTAGCTCTCGTCAGGATCGGCGTTCGGACGCTAGTCGTCATTTCAAGTGTTTGTACTGATCTTAGCTCTCGTTCAAGGCTGACAGTCTCTTTTACGAACCCGCAGCCATCTGCCACCCCTCACAAGTCAGTGGTCTTTCTGTCCTATCACCAACTGGTCTACTAGGTCAACCTAACTTTCTCCCATGTTTTCATTTCGTCTGACGATGGGTTGGTGTCACCAGCTCGAAGATTCACGATTACAACTCGACTTTTCCGAAAAACGTCTTCTATTTTCATTATATCCACTCGGAATACATACCACCTCTGATCTACATGTAGATATAAATATTTTGAAGATGATAGGATTTTTGGGAAAAGTAAGAACTTTATTAGTACATTTTCGAAGCTGGTTCCCTAGTTCGTCGTCAGATTACTGGGTTATGTAAAGAAACAGTTAACTATTTAAACCGCATCGAACAAACCATTCAGTGATTGGCCGAAGTCTGCGCCAATGCGCATCAATGATATTTCGTCATGTCCTCGGCGTTATTACCGACAAAGACAAGGGAGACCTGGAAGGGTCATTTCTGGCTTAGAAACTGTCGTCAGACAGTCATACCCAACACCGAAGTGTGGAACACCTTGAGCCCAAACTCGCGACCTGTTAGTTAGAATTCCAACACATCTAACCCCTGCACTCCGGGCCCGTTGTCCTGTCGGCTTCGACATTACGACAGCAACAACTCCATCGCTTACAAACGGAGCGCCGTTAACATCCTAATTATTTGAGCAAAGACACAGTGCTCTGAGGACGAAAAATACAAAATAAGAATCAGTTACTTGTTCAAACTATTTTCCCCGAACGGCCATCTTAGAGATTTTGTACGCCAATGCATGATCAAGCAGGAATCAAAAGAAAGAGATAAAAAAGCTTGGTTGCTCCGACCACGTGCCGACTCTTCCTTACACTAAAAGTGTGTCTGAACTCGTTAGGAGATATCTGAGGAAGCACTAAATAGAAGTGGCACACAAACTAACGACTAAACTAAGTAATCAGCTTGTTTACCCTAAGGATAGGGTTGGTTATTTGGATAAAAAAGAAGTAGTCTATAAGATTTAATGTGGAATTTGTAATGCAGTATACTGTGGTTCAAACGGAATCCACCTCCAGGCGTCCACATTAACACTAATTGGTAGTAAAGAGTTGGGACCACTTATGCCAAGTCGCCATGCATACTCTAGAAACTGGGCACAAATTTGCTTGGAATAAAACACGCACTGTCGGTTCCTGTCCATGTAAGAAAGGCCGAGAATTTTTAGATGCCATTCACTCTGAGGATTCATGCATCAATCGGTAAATCAACCTGGACGCCATAGGCACAAATCTCAAAGAACAGTTGGAAAGATGGAAGCCTATCAAAACGTGACTTCAGCCAACAGCACCGACCCATTCACAGCACGGACAAAGCAATATCGATTTTTCGGGTGTTTAAAGTTTAACTGTTTTTTGAACTTTCTACATGACATACGACGATCTAGGGGAGCAGTGTCGAAAGTCACCTAAATAAAGTTCGTTCAATTTCCCAAAGGAGTCATTTTTCTCCGAATTATGTTTCTTGGGATGCCCATTTTCCGGTATATATATGTGTATATATCGATGCACATTTTATGAAGCATCAATAAAAATTCTGATATTTGTTTCCAAACAGGAAAGATTTTTAGGCGGGCTTGTGATTTTGCCCATTGTCCAACATCGCAAAATATTTCAGTCACATAAAGTAGCAACTTTCCAACGAGCTTCTTTCTGACCCTTGCAAAGAGCATCTTCTGCAAAAATAACTACTAAGTAATGTGAATTGTTCCGTTAATTTAAGGTATCCTTATAATTTTTTAATAAATTAGAGATTTATTATCGAAGAATGCATAAAAATATCTTGCTCCTCTTGCTTGTCAGCAAACTAGGTCTTATTCAAACTGTATGCTCGAAGGAACGGCAATTTTTGGTTTCACAGAACATTCTTAATTCTTATATAATTTTCAACCGGAGGTCCCGTCGCGCCTACGTCTTTCATTTCAAAACTATTCGCAGTAACATTTCTACGTGAGATAAATCATTAATTTTTCTATACCCTCAAGAAGACGCTGTACAAGCCATGCATGCAAGCACTAATAAGCGGACAGACGTGATGCTGCACGAAGCAAAGTTTCTAGATCTTAAAAGGTCTCGTAGGAATAGAATTTTTTATAACTGACATATGCCCATTTTTCGGTTTTAGGCTTTGACGCAGGCGTAGTATGCTAAAAACTAGTATGAGATAAAATACTTTTGGCGTGTTTTCTATAAAATATTTTTGAATTTACCAAGACGATAAAATCGAGGTATAGAACCTGCCACTTATGTGTTCACTATTACCGAAAGAAGTTTTAGAAGGCTTTCTGAAATAAGCCCATATAAAAGCCGGAATCCTGACATAATTGAACTATACGGGAATTATTCTGCAATCTTATGACGTTTTATAATTTAGACTAAACGTTCCTGCTACCACAACTGAGTTGCCTTGCTATTCTCCCTTAATATCACATGGTCTTTTTTTGAGCACTGCCAGTGCATCTGCATTTTACGTCTATGCGAGAAGAAGACTGACTGCTTTATAATTTCCATTTTCAACGCAAACAAATTTGCGATATCATCATCGACTATATTGAAAAGTGCCCTATATCATCTTGAATATAAACTAAATGTTTCTTTAATAGGTCAGTTTAAATTTACTTGCTATTGGAAAATTTGCTCTGAAAAAAGCAAAATAACTTTAGAACGTCATCATACGTCTTTTAGATCTTTGAAACTGATCACGAATTAAAATTTAAAATTCTTTCTATGGATAAAGTCATTCGAAATATACAGTTCCGAAAATACAGTGCGCAGTGAAAGTGGAAGTCAGGAGGAGACTATGGGGACAGGCTTTGAGCAGTGAGAGCGCATCTTCGCGAACATAGGTAAGTAAGGCTTGATCGCATCACAGAGCAAATTGTCCGTGTAGATGCTCCTCGACCTGTTTCTGTTGGAGCGAAATCTAATAACAGAACCTGACACTGGGGCGCACGTGACCGAACTGATTGAAAAAATATCCTTGTTTTTAGAAACCTTTCGAATCCCCTCCGCGCGAAATTTGGGAAGCTTCAGAGATACCGGGTAACAGGCCTTGTCGTGGGTTCCAGGCTGTAAAATGTGCTTATTTGAATATAAAATGTCAGGCACCATAATACAATAGCATCGTCAAATCCATAATTATCATGAACCACTTGATGGTCTATGGCGAGGGGTCCTGCAGTATCCACAAATAATATATTTAAACCCAATTGGCATGCTCTATTCCACATGAAACCTAAATAACTGTTCTGTTTATAAAACATTGCCCAGTAATTTCAAATTATTATTAAAATATTACACTGAAAAAAATGGATGATGATCTTACTACTTTTATTGCGTTGCTATCTTATCAGAATTTTTGACTTCGAGGAACATGTGCCCCGAAAGAGGGATGTTTAGGCATTTGCGCATGCTCAAATGCATTTTTCTTAGTTAGGTGGTAAAGAGGTACGCAGGGCCTGAATGCGAATTGTTTTCTGCGAAATTCATTATTATTTTTATTAATTTTTATCCGAAATTCATTACCGAACAGCAGTTTAACTTACCCAACACACACTAATCTCAGTTGTTAGGAGAACAATATCACAATTGTATCGAAGCTGGGAGGATATGTTATCAGCTCTTATTGAGCAAATTGAGGAAAATGCATGCAGCTGTTTCACAGTGATTGATAGAAAATCAGTTGATTGCCGACCCATGTGGAAAAAATAGTTAAGCATGCTAACAACTGAAGTGGCAAACATAAGCTCCTTTTCCTTGTATCGATGAAGAGAGAGTTCTAAAAAAGAAGATGCATTGGTTCATTGTGTTGTGCCATATTAGCAAAAGATAGTGAACAAAACAGAATTCTCCAATCGTGTTCCACTCTGACAGTCAATGACAACGTCATAAGAATTCAAAGGGTGCCTGAATGTAGGTCTTTAAATGACGAGCTTCCTCAAAATATCACACGCAATAATGAAAACATGGTTGACCAAATAAAAACCTGATGGTCTTTGGCTATGCGGATGCAAAAAAGGCTTCTTCAACGACTCCGCCAGTTCCTAAAACTCATTCAAGAACTTTACACTGCCCTCTCAGCACGCATTTTACTTAAAAAGTCATACCGATTCTGCCATCTCATTTTTCGGGAATTTGTTTGCATCGAAAGAGGTACCGGGAACACGACAACTACAATATATGTGCCACGGTCTATAAAAGGCCATCGACAAAATTTTATCCTTATAAATCTGCATATATTTCGTGGAAAACACTAATATTAAAATTCATTTTTTTAACTCATTCGGTAGGAAATGATATCTTTTTCCACTTTTATGCTTGAAGGAATGATATAGTTCGGTTTTCTAAATCTTTACCGATTCCCGAATAATTGTGAATCTTTGCATTTAGGGTTTCCAAATAACGAGCCGTATTTTTCCGAATATGGAAAACGATGCATCTCTCAACGGTATTAAGAGGAGACCATGCATCGTTCATAGAATTTGGCAGTGGATTTGAGCAAAATTGTAAATTGCACAAGCAACATTAGTAAATTCAGAAACACGATACTTGATGAACGGGCATTTCGCGGTAAAAAATCCCATTATTGGAAAATTTTTTAAAATTGAACTATACTCTTCTTTTAAGCATAAATTTGAAGAAAACGTAATTTTCTATAGAATGAGGACGAGAAGGAATATTTTTATGCATGATTTTCATAACATATAATTGGGATTTCAGGGGCATCGATAGTCAATGAGAAAAATGCATGCCATTTGAGTTGTCAGTTCTTGAAGAGAATGGTTCCTGTATACAGCCGGATGGAGGTTCGTTCAAAAGCCGGCCTACTGGGGTAACGGAATTATCCTAGATCTATGTTGTACAATGCTTAGTTTTACAACCCTACTTAATTAATTTTTTTTCAAAACGAAAATGCATTTCAGATTTTCGATTGACATTTCATGAGTTAGCCCGCCTACTGGAAGGCACTGCACGACTTTTTGCGCCAAAATGCACCCCCTACTGTCAACGCAACTTTAAAAATTAGAAAACAGCCCAATGCCCTTATGAAAATGCCACAATCTGCCATGAACAATCCGCCAAAAATAATCCATAAACTGAAACGGTCATTTTTTTGTTTTGTAAAAAAGGCTGTTGATATCCGGTAAACGCGCCGTGCCTAATGTTAACATGGTTGAACAATCTTTGAGATCCGGACTATGTTTGAAAACGTATGAAAAAAACAAAATTTTGAAATTCACTACAATAAAGAAAATTTTCGAACGCTGAAGCTTTACTTTCAAAGGTTAGTTTAAAACCTGTGGTTAGAAATATCTAGGTGGTAGTGTGATCGTTTCGTGACGCGGCTGAGACACTAAAATTAGCGGTCATTTCGAGTTTTAGATGCGAATAAGTGCTTAACTCATTACCACAAACCTAATACAAATATAATGCAGAATGGGGCTGATACGCGATTGGTGCCCACATAAAAAAATGGGAGGTTCTTCAAGGGGCACTTGTAAACTTCCTGGCAGGTGACACAGGCAAGTGTGTTATATACTGCACAACAGTTTGTGCCAAAATGCACCTTTACGGCTAACACAACTCTAAAAATTAGGAAGCTACCCGATATCTCTTATGAGAATGCCGCAATCTGAACAACCGGAAGAGGTTATTCTTTTCTTTTACAACCATTAGCAAAACCGGATAATCAGGGTTAGAGTTTGCATCAATTAGTCACAAAGACCATCAGTACAGGATTATTTAGTGTCATCTCAAAGATGTACATAGCAAAAAACACTTGTGGCATCTGTTTTGACCCATTTCAGAAAACCTCGTCGACCTGGGAGATGTTCGAAACTACGACAGCAAGGGGAAGGTTTGGGTACATTCACCACTGTCCACTTAAACCGGGCGTCTCTAGCGTCCGCGCAGCCTACTGCACCGTATGGAGTCCGACGCATCTGTTACAGTAAGCTGACTGCTCAAGAAGCAGTTCCTAAATGATCAATCTGGAATCCACCAGACGACTACCGGCTGACGTAATTGATAGGCAGCTTTAAGATGCTTTATTATGACCTTTCAGTTACAACTCGGCAAGCTTAGAGCAAAGGCGACTAGAGCCTTAGCTGTACTCAAGTCCCCATCTTTCTGTAGTTGGTTGGAATCCCATCGAGGTTGACGAGTTTTTATACAGTTGGGTCAAGTTAAATCATTCAAAGTTTACTAGAATATATAGTTAAAAGAGAACACGGTACCGAATACAAGAAAAGGGGCAGTGCGCTGCAAGTGTAACGGTAGGCCGGGGTTTAAAATTATTTGGGAATTGTAAAAGTTTTTAAAAACCGAATTATGTCCTCTCTTCGAGTGTAGAATTAAAAAAGACATAAAGTTGTACCGAATGAGCAAGAAAAAGAATATGTTCATGCATATTATCTATGAAATATATTCAGATTTTAAAGAGCATCGAAAATCAATGCAAAAACTCTATGCTACTTGTGTAATCATTTTTACAGAGTGTGATTTTTGCAAGCGGCCGAAAAGATGTTCTTTTTAACACCGGCATCCTATGTTCACTAAATTATTATAGAATTTCACTGCACAATGGCGAATTATACAATCCTACTTAAGTAATCTTTTCGAATCAAAAACTAATTTCAGAATTTCTCTCAACATTTCATAAGTTAGCGCACCCACTGTAGGGGTGCTGAAGCTTGTGTGACCTTTGTAGGACTTTAGGATAACAGCCGCCGAAGAAGATTGCGCAGACTGTAAACTCTCTACGAAAAATGTCCTTAAACTCATTGACTCTGTTATTCCCGTCACATTGATGATAAAAACTCGCCTCCGAACAGTAGTCGTAAGTGTACAACGTAATGCTGTAACTGCGTCCAAAAATCTCAATGTTTGTGCAGTCTCGAAAGATAGAAAATTGGTCTGTCCACTCAAACAGTCATAACTGAAGGTGTCCCTGCAACGAAAAATGATTATGAATTGCGCAGTGATCCGACTGACGTTAACTACTACACATCGCGATAATATGTTCTTCCGCGTAAGACAAATCCACCAAACCCGTCTGCCTTCCTCGAATCGATGGGTATATTTTCATTTGTTTAACTAGCCTTTTCCCTAAAACACCTTGCGGAAGGGAAGCGTTCACCTATTTGCACACGTCGACAGGCTTTAAAGCATAAGACTAATAAGAAACTCGCATAGTTGGAGCGAAATATCTGATGCAGTCGGGCAGCTCTTCATACATACAGTATACTTGCTGTAGCTGATGAATATTAAACGTTGAGAAGCGTCTGTTATATGAATTGACGTCACTATCAGCCAATGAGTTCAAACTTCACCATGGTGGGGCTTCAGTTATGCAAGATACTTTGGCCAATTTTACCATCTTTTTCAAAATACCGAAGAGATAAGTCAGAGTAGAATATTTACCTCGTAAACACTGCGTGGTATGTACGCACTACACAGCTTAAACAACGAAGGCAAAATTATTATGCGGCAGACAAGCAAGTCTTGCAGGAATACAGGTTATTTAAGAGGCTAGGAAAGAGGCTTTCCAACATTGCCGATCCTTGCCAAACTAAGCTTAGGGTGAAAATAAGGGGTAAACTGGAAAGCAAACATTAACGCAAATTTTATAAAGAGTTGCCCGTTAAAGGCCCTACTCCAGTCTAATTTTTAGACTCACCGTGTGCTGATGTCTTGCCTTTGCGTCCAGTTTTATTGCAAGCAGAGCAGTTCTGAACTATGACCTCATCCTGAAACCCATTGACTTCATTAGTTTTGCAAGTGTATTCTACTTTAAAGTTAAAGCGTACCTCGCTGTCCTGATGTTTCCTCTTCTGCTAAAAGTAGGATGTTTTAGATACTTCAGCAAACCGGTGCATTAAATGGCATTCGAAAAATGTGGCAAGAAATTTGGCGGTCTAGAATTCAAAGCGACTGGTACCATTTGATCCACTAGTTAACTTATCCAGTCCAAACTGCAAGAGTGACGACCAAGTTACGGTGTCCACCGAATGCCCCAAAGCAATATGGCCGCAGAAGAATGGGTGTTTTATTTTTTAATGATAATAAACTAGCTCGGCAGCTGCTGAAACCTCTCCTCTTCCACCTGATCCAGCCAGAAAAAGTAACTTCACGAATCACAATATTGCGTCTGCGCGTCCCACACGCAAACTGGTCCGCTGCATAATATATAAGGTTCGTTCAAAAATAGGGCTTGCTCGTTCCTCACTTGTGCAAGAGCGCTAAAGAGGCCATCTTAGGAAGGTGCGTTTGAGCTCGACTACTGGCCTTCCATTTAAGCACAAATAAGCAACAAGTGGACATTAGTCACTTAACGTCAAGACGGGAAACTAGCTCTTACAGTAGGTGAGCTACCTCATGAAATGTCAACAGAAATTCCAGAACGTGTTTCCGTTTCGAAGAGATCAATTATGCAGGGGTGTAAAATTAATCCTCCTGCAGAATAATTCTATAATACTTCAGTTACCCCAGGACGCCGGCTTTCGAAAAACTTTTTTTGGCGCATCTAAAAACCATACTACATAAAAATAACTATCTAATTACCATGCCTTTTATATCGATTTTCGATGTCTTTAAAGATTCAATTATATTTCATGGAAAACATTCATTAAAATATTCATTATTTTGATATCTTAGTAGGGACTTTTATACTTAATGGAGGGGTTAAATTCGGTTTTAAAAAAAATTTTCTAATTTGTAGGTTTTTTAGTACCATGACATTGCACTTCATACAACGCATGTCTCTGCATTTACCAATGTAACATGTAAATTTAATGAACTTACATGTTCTCCCATTAATGCAGTAGAAAAATGTATGGTTTTCCATACGCACAAATTATACAATAAAAACGTAATTTTTCACTGAATGAGCAAAGGAATGAATATTTTTATGTATGTTTTCAATGAAAAATAATTGAATCTTTAAGAGCACCAAGTTTCGGAGAAAAATTCCATGCTACTTAAATAGGCCATTTTCCAAAGTATGGTTTTAAGATGCGACCAAAAGCCGTCATCCTGGGGCAACCAAATCTTTATAGAGTTGTTTTGCACAATGATTGGTTTAACAAACGCAACTTATTCATCTTTTCGGAACAAAAATGCATTCAGAATTTCTGTTGAGATTTCATGTGTTAGGCCACTTACTGTACTTTACCGTGAATCCTTCTTTTTCGGCATCAGCAACTGACTCTCGAACAGAGATTTGAGCCGACTGGGCAATACGCATCACATTCAACTACTACAGCGTTCAGTAATATCGATTTACTGAAGAAATTTACAATTTCGTAAGTCTACATGTAGGATTTATTGACATCACGCGTGGGCAGTGCAAAGCATGACTTGCTAATACGAAGAAACATATTCCTGCAGTGTATTGGAAAGTTCTTCATAAGCGTGTAATCAACCATTTTCGACGTTGCTAGAGCATTTACGATTTGGATTTCAGATACAAAAAGGAAGTAAATTGAAAAACAACTGTCGGAAAAATTTCGGAAAAATTACCGATTGCATTCCTCGCCTGGATCTTAGCATCATGTATGATGTGTAGATTTGTGCCTCCCTCACGGTGTTTGTGAAAGCATGTCGGACAACTTTTCAATGGACGTTCGTTCCATAAGATGGTAGCTTTTGACGGAATGAATGAAAATTCCTTTATATTATTTAAAGTAAAATATGGTCCTGTTAACCAAAATTCATTTCTTCTGCCTCTGACAAACATGATGCATGATTTGGACATACTATGTGATTAACATATTCCCCAGGTTTGCAAACTAAAGCATAATATCTGTCAATGCTTGAGTCAAACAATACTTAAAAGGTTACGTTTTATTCTTTGTGAAGTCATGCACGCTCATGCAGTTTCTCGTTTATTTATGCCATTAACCTCTTACGCGTAATCTAACACATTTTTCATTTATGATTTTTCAAAGGGTCTCCCTGATTGCCATTTAGTGGTTAAGTTTGTGGTTTCTTAAAACTTCTGTTGTCCTGACTATTAGTGAATGATTGAAACATTACTTAACATTTTGGTGGACTTTAACACAGATCTGGTGTATTTTCGCATGGCTAACTACAGACACTTTATTTTCAATGGAAAAGTTACTCTCACCAGCTGCTTCTGTCATGCCGCTACACTAACATGTTTTGCAAACAAAAAAACACAACATAGGGCATAAATGGAAAATAAGAAACATCCAACAGTAAGGCAAATTTACAACACACAGTGATTAAACATACAAACCGGTGAAATTGACCTGCTCAATATTTGGAAACGGAGACTTTTGAAAACCACGGTATGTGCAAACCTCCGAATAACATGCATGAAAATTAAACACTGCGTAGTTCTCTTCCTTGCAAGAAAGTGGTAAAGTCTTAGTAGTATATTAAAGATTCATATTAAGACTGCTATCGTTGTGAGTGTGGAGTCCTTTTTACGAATTTTTGTCTTACAAATACATGCGGATGTAGTGCGTCTAATTGCGATGTACTTTCCGTCAACATTCTCAAATACACTAATATATGTTGGCTTTTTATATCTCACGCAAATAAATTGTATTACAAATTATTGATGCTGACACAGAGATGAGAGTGTCATGCAGTTTTTGAAGCACATTTTAAGCCGGAATGCTGCAAACATAACACCCTCTGCCTGCACATACATCTGTGGTTAATGCAACCATCGCTGGAGATCACGGAGCAGAGAACGCAGAAGGCCAAGAAACGCAAATGTGGTCCTGCCGACCGCATAATGTGTGTTCGCTGTAAAAAATAACCCACATATAAGTACTCCTGATAAATACTCACTTTTGGATGATTGGTTGGCGGTATTTAGGGCAGTTTGCATGCCAACTGATGGTGTTTTTCCGAACACTCTCTGTGTATCTTTTTGCAACAACCCAAATGATCTCTTGAGAAAACAGTCAAATAATACGTAAGTTCCATAGCCCCTAACTTCTCCCGATCGCATTAAGACGGACAAACTCTGTCTATATTTACTACTTAACGTCTTAGGAAATTGCGCTTATTTAAAAAGTAGTAGAACACCTTCCAGCAAGATTAGGAAGCGCTCAATTAAAGAGGGCTAACAGCACAGGCCACTACGTCGATGCCAGGAAGGCCTTTCGAGCAATTTTGCAAGGTTCCTTCAATCTATCAAAAAACACTTAAAGAGCATATGTTGATTACAGCAGAGGCGGTTGCATTCGAGCTACGCGAAGCGTTCCCATATACGCAGAAGAACTTAATGCAGATCCCAAAGTTGCCATGGTTCAAAGCAACCAAGCCAGCCACCAGTGTTTACCTTTCCCCTGGAGCCGTCTGAAAATTTGGTGTTTCATTCTCCCTTCCCACTTAAACCTGAGTTACGACATAATCATGTATTTGTCCGTCATTTTGCTTCATTATTTCAATAGCCATAAGATCTACAGGCCTGAAGAGAATGTCCTTTCCCGCAAGTTTGGCAGAATGTTTAATTAATGTGCTTCTGTCGATAGCTACTACATTTTGGATTTTTCTGAATTTACACAAAAGTCATCAGCTGGGTCACGTAGTGCATGCGGAGAACTTAACTGAAATCAGAATGCAAAATAGCACAAAATATGCTACTAAATGGCCAATTTTCCTAAACCAAATTCATTTGTATTTCCTCATATGGACTGTTCATCTACTAAGCTGCTTGCATGAGGAAATTTGCATTGAATAGATGTTAGGAGTATGCTTTTGCGTTTGTTGGTAAACAAGCAAGCGAAACCAATGCTACATGTGAGGGCGGAATAACCGTTCGGTTCAATTTTGTGAGATTAAATACCCTGTGGCAAAACAACCAGAAGTCTCGGCAACCTGATTTGTGATATGCAATACTGATTAGTGCTATAATGAACAAGACGACTTAGGAAAATCTTTTTTCATCAATTATATGAGGTGCTGATTTCTGAGAGACCATTTTTCGAGTCCGTCCTTCAACTTATAGGGTGCATACGCCGACTGATATTTTTCTATAATTAACTAACACTACAATACACTTTCCATCTTACGAAATACTAAACACAATCCTGAAAGGTGTTTTTGATGGGAAGGTATTACTAAGGCTGCGTTTTAATATTAATTATCATGCAGCACAGTCCCCAGATATCGTCTTTTGAATGGGATTTCAACTAGCTTCCGTCAGCAAGTGTGATTATTCAATTAACATGCAAATATATTTTATAGTAAACATGCACAAAACTATTGTTTCTTGTATTCATTTGGTAGCGACACACCGCTTCTTTAGGGAGTTTTTCAGGGGCGTGTGATGTCCCTTCCTAGAGTAAATGCGCCCAAGTGCGTTTAAATAACCGGGTTTTTGGAACATACTGATACCAATTCTTTAAGTATAAAAAATGTAAAGAACACAGTTTGCCGTCAAAATAATTTTGTGTGCTTGGTTTCTGTAAAATATATGCGAATTTATACGCGGCATTGAAAATAAATGTAAAGACCGCAAGAAGATTAGAGAGTCATTGCTTATCGAGTAGGTTTTGCAGGGGTGGAAAAGAAGTTCATTTAAAAACCAGCATTCTGGCCTGATGTAAATATTTTGGATTGTGCCGAAGGGCAGTTCGACCGGCGTGCGCGACGATGCTCACAGTCTACTCCACAGCAATTTGAAGTGGACACGGTGGCTTGGGCGCGGATTGGTTGATGGTGGGAGTTGACTTGCGCAGCATCTAACGCAACCGGCCTCTTCTCCACTTGGACCCGGTGTCAAAACACAGTCAAGAAGACTGGAGGCGGTGAGTTGGCGAATGGATAGTGCGGCCGAACCGGCATCTAGGCATGCCACCACATACGCGGTCCACAACAAACATTTGTCCAGGATTTTGACCAAAACAGCACAGCTACGGGTCAGAAGGGCAAGGATGACTGGGCAAACATGTTCACGACCTGTATACCCAGCGGGAGTGCAAACACATCTGCCGGCAGTGATCCAGGCTCCAGAGAACTATCAGCGAACATCAAACTGCAAGGGCCATGGTTTGTTGATCGTGAGATAGCAGACGCTTACTTTCCTCGAGGCTCAGGGGGGTGACACACAGCCCTACATTTCGACTCGACCGTCGCCCATCAAAGACTGGGTTGTGCTAAACACCGATCAGCAACGCAAACCCTTTCTGGGATTTTGGTACACAAAATTCCATGAGATAGTCCAGCTGCGATAACTAAAAAGTCGGCATGAGCTGCCAACCGTGAAGATGAGCGGTTGATTGAGGTCACACCTGACTGACATCGTTAGCTCCGGTGTTGACATCATGAATTCTGGCAGAATGCGGTCACAGCAGTCACAGGTCACAAAATGCGACATCAAAGTGTAATTGTTGTTGTACATCTGTAGTGTAAGGGGGCACAAAGAATCCAGACTGAAATATTGATCCAAATAACATATCTTCCAGATAAAAAACTGCGTTAAAAAGTGGGTATACTGCAGCGTTGGTTAAGGATGCTCTTCGCCGCCAGACTAGAAGTCGTCGTGAATTTTGCTGACAAAAATTGCATGGCTTGTTTTCTGAAAGTCTACAAAGCATTCGATTATCTTGTTCTAATTTTTCAACTAACTTAAAGATAATTTCAAAAAAGCACTTTTCTTAAAGGGAAAATGCTTTCTTAGTTTTAAATAGGCCTATTTTCTACACTTTAATGTAATAAGTAAACTGAGACCTCACTTAGTCTAAGGGCTTTTAGACCACACGTTTCTGTGTGTTTATCGAACTGGCGTACAAAGTAATGTACAGGTGACGAGCAGAGACAGCCGACAGCTCGTAAAGCGGCCATCCAAACAGTCCCATAAAAGGCCTGTCTATATCTTACGTTAAAAGCAACATGCCTTTGATGATCCTTGGATTAGCTGACTGACAAACAACCTTATGTTTTCTGTTTGCCTCTACGGACTGCTACAGGATCGCTTCTGGAAAAATGTGGTTTATGCGGTAGAGCATTTTATATCATTTTCTTGCCCTTCAGCCCTACGTTCTATAGATCAGCTGTAAATTTGCGTCTTCACAATAGACATGTTGTGATTACTAGCCATACTAACGTGTCCTCCGGACAAAACGCACAAAAGTTCATCATCGTCAACAGAAACACCGCCAACAAAGCCGCATACTTCTGACACCGAGACTGATAAGCATGCAGAATAACTGGCTGATCCACGAAGCTAAGGAGATCCAGGGATACGTAGATCATTTTGAGGTGAAGACTGTTTTCACAGTCAAAAAAGCAGTCCGCAGTCCACACGACAACGAGACTGCACTACCGCTGAGCTAGAATGTGGACATCACAGAGCCTGGAACATTTGGCTAAACAACTCTGGAATTTCCTCACTCAACCTTCTGCTTGTTAGTCCCAAATAACCTCTCAAATTACACTCACATCAAGGAGTCCAAGATTCTTCAGCTTGGTGCAAGATATGAAACACGCCTGTCATTAAAAGCCTACTAATTGTGGTTGCGAATTTGGCAACGATAAGGTGTAGGATCCGCAACTAACTTGAACTATATTGTGGATTTTGCTATACGTTGAATGGCGGTGGAGGAGGTTATACAGGAGATGTGGTACAACACACAGGACGGAGAGCAAGGAAACGCAAAAAATAGATTAATTTCTGTCGGACGTTTTATCGTACGCTGTCATTTGGCGAAGAAAGTGAGCGCAATAATTAAAAAATAAACAAAAACCGATTTTCGAAGATTAACAGATTTTGAATAAGGCGCCATTGGTAAGTTAATACTTAGCCAGGAAGGGAAGGAAAATCCAAAAATGGGAGTGATGAATAGTGAGTGATGTTTACAGTGACACTGAATTTTAGGGTATGTTAATAGAGTTTCCATCTACTTGCGCGTCCTGCCCCCTATCGTTACTCTAAGCTTTTCTGTCCAACTGCCTGCTTTTTCGCACATCTGAAGCTCGATGAACGAAGTGCCTTAGATTCGGTTTAGTCATTCCCTTCGAAAAACTGCAGCCCTTCGAAATTTACATAAAAGGGCCAGGCGTGCCACTCTGGAGGCTGTTACTCCTGCTCTCCACTCTGCTCTTAGAGACCTAGATAATGGTTGTCATGCCTACGCGTTCGAATTTTCGTTTTTAATGCTTCGTTTTCAGAAATGTCCCACGCCATCTCCTGCTTGTTCTCCTTGCTGAGCTGTTTCTTGGCTTGGCAATTATCTTACTTTCCGCACGCAATTTGTCCAGCCTGTTAGGCGGGAATCTGTTTTCCCTCCAAATAACTGTGCTGCCCTTCAAGGTTTCATGCTATCTCCTCATCTCTTGTGCTTTCAAACCGATGACATGAGATCGCCAAATGACCGCGAATATGTTAAGTATGTTGACGAGACATTCGTTGGTCACCGTCTAAATAATCAGGTTCATTAATTTCTGAGGAATGAGTACGATCACATCTCTGCATGGTCGTTAGAAAATGGCCACCTACTTAACAGTCTGAAATCAGTCCAACGTGTTTTCGCACTGCACGTCCGTCCTATTCCCTAGTCCTTGGACGTTCCTTTTAGTGAGGTATCCTCTTTCCGGTACGTTTGTGTTACTCTGTCCTCAAATCTTTCCTTCTACTTTCATAGTGAAACCTTTTTCACTGACATTCGTAAACCTGCCTGTTACTTTAATCATTTGCTTTCCTATGACAATCCTCAATCATTAGTCTGATAACTTGTAGACGCTAGCATTGTTCCATTTATTCTTCATCGTTCTCCGATCATTGTTTCTGGTAATTTCAGAACCTATCATCCGAATGTTCTATTCTGCTGCTGGCGTTTCTTATGCCGTTTTTGCTGATGCGATTATATAACGACATTTCACAATGGCGAGCAATTATTTGATCGAATTTTGAATGCTCTTGTCCATCCCCTTCATTCTGAACTAATTGCCGTGGCTTCCGACTTAACTCTCACCGTACATCGAAGTATCAATGTATTATATTTCCATCACTGGCTCGATACCTTGCGTGTGAACAAAGCGAATTATCTAAACTACGACTTCAAGCGTCCCCGTAATATATAAACAATTTATGCAAATCTATTTACACCCGTACATCATTTGTAAATTGTTATACTGGTCACAATGAATGAAACCATGTTTGCTGAAAATTGTGAAAGATATTTTCAAAATAAAATGTCATCCTTTCCCTTCTTTCTCTCTTCCACTATATTCACAAACGCTATGAACCGAATTTTACATATGGACGTATACGACGACACAGAAGGTTTGCTCCCCGTCCCAGAGACGATCGAAGAATTCTAATAGCTGCCCAATTGAAAGATGCTGGGAAACGATGAAATCCGGTCGAAGTTTACAAGTGTGGCAATACAAAACTAGTAATAACGTGGCTTCATTTTTACCGGAGATTTGTTGACAAAGACACACCGTCCAAGGCTTCGAGCTGGCCACAGCAGTACATATCTAGGAACGGTAGAGGTAGAGTAATCGAATGACTGGACGTATGCCAAACTCCGCGTACTGGGCAGGTAATACAACAAATAACTAAATTGTGACATATCATACTACCTAAAATAATAGGTAGCCATTATATAGCAAATAAATGTAAGAATTTTCTAACAGGATGCTGATAGAGGGGTGTTTACCAATCGCTTTTGCGGAATTCAGTCGTCCTATTGTGAATTACGGGCTCTCTCTAGAGCCCAAACAGCAGCCGCGCAGCGGTGCATGATATAGGCAGTAGGTTATTACCGACAAAGTCATGGGAGGAGGGATAGCGAGTTGTTGGACTTCTAACTAACAGATCGCGTGATAGACCTTCACGTTCTCCACGCTTCGGGGTTGAGTGTTACTGGCTGACGATGTCTAAGAAGCCAGGAATGGCCATTTCAGTTTCCCTTGTCTAGGTCGTTAATGGCATTCTGTCTTTCATCTATAATGATGATTGAAATCGATTATAGGCACGTGACCGTGAAAGACTTAACGAGCAGTAATAAATTGGTTATCAAGGCTCCGAAACCATTTTCGCACGGGAAAAACTACATACCGCCTTTGTAGATCGAAGGACTGCAGCGGCACTGGAAATTTACGTCCGCGATGAGCATAAACCATTGCGCGTTACACTCAAGTGAATGCCACGGCCTCCTAACGTCTCCGAGACCACTTACCTCCGTTCGCTCGTGATCTTGGGTTTGCTCGCCTTAAAATGCGTGGCCCACGTAAAATCTGGAAAAGTTTAAGGCAGGAATACAGTGTCGCAACACTTAGAATTGTCTATTCCCCCACCAGCCTGTCTTACGGGCAGACGACTACTACTACTACTACTTCTACTAGTACCACTAATACTACTACTACCACCACCACTACTACTGCTACTACTACCACTACTACCGCTGTTACTACTAATACTACTACTACCACTGGCGGGAATACAGTGTCGCAACACTGAAGAAAACTTCTTCCCCCGTCTACCACCACTGATACGGCGAATACTACTAATAATCCTACTATTAGTACTACTACTACTACCACCGCCACCACGGCTGCCAATGCTACTCTACCAACGCTTACAGTAAGGGTAACTAACTGCAATAATACTAGCATCAGTAACGGAGTGTTGCGACGATGGTATCCAACTAAGTTGAACTCTCACACAGTTGTAGAGTAGTGAATGTCAGCACATTTTATTGTGAAGTGAACGGTGGTAAATAGCATAGGTCCTGGTCTTCTGACGTAGTCAGATGTTTCAGTTTCTTCTGCATTACTACAGGCGTTACAAGCCACGTGTGTCCTAACGACTTAGGCAGATGATCTATATGGGACGTTTTTCCAACCCCTGAAATCCGCCAATACAGTGGATAATTCGACCGTTACAAACAATAAGGCCCCCCCAGGTCCAAAACGCGACACAGGAATGACTCAAGCTTGGTTTTTCTATGATGAAGAGAACACGCACAGCATCTTTCTCATGCTCTTTTCCTGCTCTCACATTGCTACGACGACAAGACAGAGTCAGGACGCTCGGGCAAGGGCAGGATCACTACGCCTGACAAAACTGAACTGTGGTCTTCGTGTGTCAATGGTCATCCGCGGCACCTGGAATCATTGACATTTCACTATTTACCAAATTTTGATTAAACCAGCAGAAACAGCAATGGTTTGACATCGTTCTTCTAGGACCTGTGAAGGTATTACTTCCAAGTCGGGTCTTCAAGAAGTTGGAAAACTATAAATTCAAGGATCACTGACTGAGCACTTAGCACAAAGAGGCGTTACTGTTAGCGTTGACAAAAACGGAGTGAAATAGTAGCCTCTAGTCACGGTGCTGAGAATGAGGTGACTATGACCTTTCCAAAGCCGCCTAGCCGTTGTTTTGTTGACGTTAAACTGGTCACATATGGAGCCACTTAATCAAACAAAAGTCGCTTAATTCGTACAAAAAACAAAATCGATCTGAACAGGAATCACGGGCCATCGGTAACTGACTGCATTGTCACTCGTAGTCCCGCTTGCAACCGCATTAGAGTGCACCATAACGGGACTGTTTACGTCGAAATTTGTGGGTTCTTTAATTTTGCATTTTTTCAATCGTTTCAAAAGGCTAACAACAAGAGCCAGTGTGGCACAAGTTTGGTCTACACAGACACGTGGTCCACATGAAATTTCATTCTTAGTATCGAGCGCGTTGTCAGCTGCGCAATATCCTAGCTGTCGTTTGGGGGGCTAAAGGTGATGAATCATCCATAGTGATTACTGCAGTTTGAACGCCGTTCAAAAACACTCTTAGCGAAGAGAGCTGGTGGCGAAGCCATCGCATCTGCGTTAAGAGCAAAAAGTCGCGTCAGTGACCTGCACAGAATATATGATTCGTTCTGGCGCCCTAGTCTTCTTATCCTCCTCCTCCTCCTCCTCCTCAATAGGATGTTGCCTTGAAATCGTGTCGATTTATTCAAAGGGATTTCTTCCAGTCGTCAAAAACTGGCAACATTGATGTGGCTTGTACATCAGCCACCTGAGATGGCTGAGGCTGAACCTCAAAAAAACATACTACTCTCCCTCTAATCTGCCAGATATTTTTATCTTATTCATGCTGTCGATGAAGAGGCTGCCTTTTAGTTGCTTCCTGAGAATATATGATTTGGAAGAAAGTCAGGCATCAATGTGACAACTGGATTGTACAGGAGATGTGTTGACTCATGAAATGCCAACCAAAATTTCGAAATGCGTTCTCGTTTCGAAAAGATAAACTAAGTAGCGTTGTAAAACTTATCATGATACAGCATGAATCTATAATGATCCAGTCACCTCAGGGTGTCGGCTTTCAAAAAAAACTTATTTTCGGCTGCATGCAAGATCTAAACTCTGCAAAAATGACTACTTAAGTAGCATGCAATTTTTTCATTGATTTTCGATGCCCTTGAAAATTCAATTGTATTTCATGGAAAATATGCATACAAATATTCATTCTTTGACTTATTCTGTAAAAAATCACATCTTTCAATTTAATACTCAAAAAGAGTATAATTCGGTTTTAAAAAAGTTTCTAATTGTGAGACTTTTTAATTCCGTTAAATGGTCGCTCATGAAACGTCATGCATCTGCATTTACGAATGTGGCTTGTGAAGCTAACAATATTGCTCAAATCCTCTGTTTAATTTTATGAACATCATATGGTCTCCTCTTAAAGCTGTAGAGCAATGCATGGTTTTACGTAAACGGAAAATATACAGCTTGTAGTTTTGAAATCCTGAATGCGAGTTTAACAGCAGGTCGGGTACAAAATTATCCTGGAATAAGAAAAGTTTTAAAAGCCGAATCACACTCTTATTTTGAGTATGAAATTGAAAGAAGACGTAATTTTCTACCGAATAAGTAAAAGAATGAATATTTTAATGCATTTTTTCTATGCAATATAATTTAATTTTCAAGGGTATCGAAAATCAATGAGAAAATTGCATGATACTTACGTAGTCATTTTTTGCAGAGTAAAGATCTTGCATGCAGCCAAAAATAAGTTCTTTCGAAAGCCGACAGCCTGTGGTAACTGGATCATTATAGATTTATGCTGCATCATGATGAGTTTTACAACACTGCTTAATTTATCTTTTCGAAACGAGAACGCACTTCGAAATTTTGGTTGACATTTCATGAGTTAGCACATCTACTGTAGTGTACAGTCATCCTAGTCTTTGTCGGTAATAACATAATGTTTTGTCTTTTTAAATCGATCTGTCACATATATTCTAAATAATAATTACCAGAACCAAGACGCCATTAAGTGGCCACCTCTGATGCATGGGCCTTGCTTCTTTCAGGAGAAAAGTGTCCAAAATGTATCGATTGTGTACTTGAAAAGGCAGACATCGCCAGCTGCGAGTTGATTTATTATTTCCGATAAATGGGAAGGGCGCGCAGGTAAGACCAAAATAATGCATCCGTCTAAAAACGAACAGTCGCAGCTCCAGTAATTTCTTTAAGCGTCCCAATCGTGCACTTCGAAGACCAGACCCACGAAACAAACTCATTGTTGAAATCAAGAGCACCCTTTGGCGACGTGAAAGTTGATATCTTGTTTCGTGGCTCCATGTCTCCACCTATAAAGTTCGAAAAAATCTGTTGATAGATCTTTGCAAAAACCTGGCAAACAGGCAGACATCTAAAACTGCTACATTTTTTCCTTATGACACTTCTAGATGGGCAAAAAGTACACTGCAGAAAATGATGCAAGACCAGTTTCAAGCAAACTCCTTTTCAAATACTGACGGGTAAACTGTTAGGAATATTAATTCGCTCTAGAGGCAATATATCAAAGCAGCGTAAGACGAAATACCAAGGACAAAGATCGTGTCAGTTGAGGTGAGAATACTGAAGCTTGCACAAGGCTCCTCCATTGCAGTTAGCGTTGACCATTGGCCTAGCGGACACGCAGCGTCCGGTGGTGAAAACAGCTCCACAACGCTGATGTTTTCTTTACAGTTCCACCCCCCGGCGACGATTATTTTTCCCCTAAAGGGGGCTGCTGTGAGAAATGCCC